>JAUZNJ010044781.1:0-32644 GCA_034780135.1 Jordanella pulchra | reverse complement strand
CAGGCCTCTCTCATCTTTTTAAGTGGGAGAACTTGCACAATTGGTGACTGACTAAATACTTATTTTCCCCACTGTAGATGAAGGTCTGACTATTCAAGTATTAGGAATGTAGACAACAAAATATTCTATAATAATAATAGTGGCACCACTAAAAAATTAAACAACCTTTTATGAATCTCTGGCATCATTGAAATACTTGCAATATTTAAATCTGCAGACCTTGAACAAATTAAGGCTTTGATTAGAGTAATGGCACAAATGCCACTGAAATATAACTATGAGACACAACATAAAGGACGAGGTAGGTCATCATCTTAAAGCGTATGTTTTGGGCTTTAACACAGTAAATTACTGTTTAATAATTATTTCCTGGTATCTGATGCACATTGAAATGTGGAAACTAAGGCACAGTAGAGATCTGAAGCTTAAATAAGAGGCCTTTCCAACATACTTTGAAGTAGTTTGTGATCTGATGGAGGAAGAAGGTTTTATCTCTAGACGGCACACAGATGAGTCATCAGTTTGTAGCAGCAGCACAAGTTGTTTTTTTTTGTTTTAAGATAGTCTGCAAAGTCAGACACGGGTTTTGATCAAAAATAAGCCAGTTCTGCTTTCTCTTGCATGCATTTACTTTGTTACTATATTTTATATCCAGACTTTAATGTAAAAAACAGGGGGGAACCTGGTTTAGGCATCTTTAAATGCTTGGCTTGGTTTTTTACGTGAACCGTTTCATAAACTCAGTGCTCTGTATTACAAACGCTGTTTTCTGGTCTGCTATTTCAGCATAGATGCCTACGTTTCTGCCATTGATGATATCATATCAGCGAAAATAGCTCACGAGACAAAAGAAGTGTGCTTACTGTAAGTGAAACTACTATAAAAAGAAAAAAAAACTAAATTGAGGACCTGTACTGACTTATGATGTCTTCAAACACCTCAGGTGTAAAGGTTCAGTATGTTAGATAGCAATACATAAGGAAAATCTGACTTCTATAAACATGTATAAATATAAGCATTATATGAGCCATAAATAATTAATATCATAAATGAATGATTTGCATTATTCAGGATTTTTTCTAGAACAATTGTGACATACCTGCACACCATAAATGCCTTCGACCTTAAGCATCACAAAGACTTTTACTTACATTTGACTTCCTTTTCATGTGTCACTTGTTAACATTTAGCTGCCTAGGAACAAGAAAGCAAACAGTTTTGTCTTGCAGGAAGGCGCGGATGTTTGATAGGTGATGACGGTGAGTCACAGTAAAAGAAAATTGTCTTCCACATCACCGGCAGTTTCCAGATTCTCTCTTTTTTTATACAGTGTGTGCAGAATTATTAGGCAAATGAGTATTTTGATCACATTATCCTTTTCATACACATTGTTCTACTCTAAGCTGTACAGGCTTGAAAGCCAACTACCAATTAAATAAATCGGGTGATGTGCATATCTGTAATGAGAAGGAGTGTGTTCTAATGACATCAACACCCTATATAAGGGGTGCTTAGTTATTAGGCAACTTCCTTTCAATTGGTAAAATGGGTCAGAAGAGAGATTTGACGGACTCTGAAATGTCAAAAACTGTGAGATGTCTTGCAGAGGGATGCAGCAGTCTTGAAATTGCCAAACTTTTGAAGATTTATCACTGAGCAATCAAGTGTTTCATGGCAAATGGGCCGCAAGAAGCATGTTGGAAAAAATGCTGCAAAATAACTGCCGATGAATTGAGGAAAATCAAACATGAAGCTGCTAAGATGCCATTTGCCACCAGTTTTGCCACATTTAAGAGCTGGAGTATCAAAAAGCACTAGGTGTGCGACACTCAGGGACATGGCCAAGGTAAGGAAGGCAGGAAAAAGACCATCTTTGAACAAGAAACATTGGATAAAACATCAAGACTGGGCTGGATCAGTAAAGGCTCCACTATGACTCAGACCCCAGCAAGGTGGAGGTGAGGTACTGGAATGGGCTGCTATTATCAAAGATTAACTTGTGGGACCTTTTAAGGTTGAGGATGGAGTCAAGCTCAACTCCCAGACCTACTGACAGTTTCTGAAAAACACCTTCTTCAAGCAGCAGTATAGGAAAAAGTTGGAATCGTTCAAGAAAAACATGATTTTTCATTCAGGACAATGATCCATCACGTGTATCCAAATACTCCACGGCATGGCTGGCCAGTAAAGGTCTAAAAAAAGAAAGAATAATGACATGGCCGCCTTGTTCACCTGATCTGAACCCTATAAAGAACCTGTGGTCCCTCATAAAATGTGAGATCTACAAGGAGGAAACAGTCCACGTCTCTGAACAGAGTCTGGGAGGCTGTGCTGCTGCAGCAACATTGATCATAAACAGATAAAGCAACTGACAGGATCTATGGATGGAAGGGTTTTCAGTATCATTGTGAAGAAAGGTGGTTATTTTGGTCACTAATTTGTTTTTGAATGTCAGAAATGTTTATTTCTAAATTTTGTGTTGTTATATTGGTTCACTGGTGGAAAGAAACAAGTGAGATGGGTATATATTTTGTTTTTAATACGTTACCTAATAATTCTACACAGTAATACTTACCTGCACAAACCAATATCCTCCTAAGATAGCCAAATGTAAAAAAAAACATTCCGACTTCGAAAAATATTAAGCTTCGGTATCTCAGTCTTTTGGCTTGAGAACACAGTAGTTGTTAAGTAATAAAAAGAATCATCTCAAATCCAACTCGCCTAATAATTCAGCACACTGTAGAATAATCTGCAAGAACAATATTGTACCACTGAATGTTTAGTGATATTTTTGGATCCTTAAGTGAACTTTTAATTTTTAAGAGCAGCAAAACCATCACATTTATTTAAAAAACTTGCTATCAGCAAAAAAAGCAAAATAACTATACAGTCTCATTAAATCTTTTTCTGAATAGTTTGCATCTTTCAGGACAAAATTTAGGAATGTTGGAAGAGGAGGAACATGTAATAGAATGGAGTGTACGCAACCAAATTAAGCTCCTAATGAAGAAGCTCCAACTAAATTGCTTCGAAGCTGGTGGTGTACTTCATTTTCACAGAAATATTCAGCTGCAAATATATAATTGTCAGGAACATGTCGTCTCAACAGAACATCCTTAATTTTAGGGGTTATAATGATAAAGATAAACAATAGGATTTTGCATGTTATGTCTAAAAGAAATTTATTAAGATTGCATTTAATAAAACTGCAGACATTTATAAACTTCAAAGCAAGGGATCAATGTTTTGTTTTATCACAAATAAAATAATAAAAGTGCAGTTTTGATAATGCATAATTGCAAGTGTTTGCTTTTAGGGATGAAACTACATCATTTATATTCTCCCCTGAGTTCTTTACTCAACATTGATTACCTAATTGATCTCTCTTCAAATAAACATTTGGAAGTACTGTGGATATCAGAGAGCATTGCTCAAATTGGTCCAAAAGGAGATACCTTTTCATCAAGTGTGTTAAACAAACAGGCCGTAAATCCAGCCTAGCGAACCAAAATGAAAGCAGTCGAGAGATCCGACTCTGAGCTTAGCAAAATATAGTGGATCCCGGTGTTACGTTGGGAAAGATCTGGAATTCACATCATACGTAGCAAACCAGCAGCGCCATCGCCCCCTAGCGGCTATGAGCGTCAACTCTTCCGCGTCCCTCCCCACGGCAGACTGATGGGATGCTGCTGGAGGGATTTTAAAGGCGGTCTCTTTGTGAAAACTCAGGTGTTGGGACAACGTCCACAGGCGGATAAGTTCTTATCACCACCGCATTACAACACATCAGCACTACCGAGCCATTTTGGATGCAGTTATCGACGGACAGGCGGTGCAGCTCGGCTGTTTCTGTTCAATCTGAAGGAAGTTAGTTAGTGGATGGCAGCGACTCTCATCCACAAGTTCACAATGAAGACTCGTGTTTTTCTTCTAATGCTCGCGGTTTTGTCCCAAGGATTCGCACAGGTTGAGGAAAACGAAGCAGATGAGCTGCAAGTCGATACATTGGTGAGTAGGATACGATTGTAAGCATGTAATAGCGCTAGATACAACGCAACGCCGTGTAACAAAAGTACTTCTTCTTACTATAGGTGAAGCCAGAAACTTGCTCCGTACTCTCAACAATGGGAGACACGCTGCAAATCCACTACACTGTAAGTCAATGAGACATGCTGATCTACCTTTTCCTCGTATAAAACAGTGGAGCTTTCGTGTATTTTTTTTAATGGGATGCATTTTATTTACAAAAAAGGAAAGGTCAGAGACGAGCCCAGCTGTGACGGAGACAGATGTTGTCTATGTGGCACCGTCCGCATGAACCATGCGGATTTATTTCCATACAGCTGGTCAGATTGAACAATGCAAACCCTCGTGGTCAGGCTATCTGTTACACACTCGTGACACAGTGTGGGTTTTACGCGTGTCCTTGTTTCATGGGATTTTATAGGATCTGATTCGACCAGGATTTTACTATTAAGATATATGGGCGGTGCAACACGTCAGCAATAACAGTTCCGTGAGACTGCACTTTCATCTTATAATACTAATAAACATATAATAATAATAATAATATTTTTATTGATTTATGACATAAATTGCTCTCACTGATTAATCCGTTTGTTGTTTATAATGGCTTAAAATACTATTAAAAGTATTAGAACCACGGGTGTTAATATAGAGGGGCCAACAGGGGCCAGTGCCCCTGTAAAACTGGTTGTGTTACAGCCGCTTCACTGCAAAGAGTTTAATAAAAGTACATTTTACTTGAACTGTATTTTGCCTTGATTTAAAGGAGTAAGGCAGTTTGCAGATGAATAGGATGATTTAGGTTTAAAATAAGAAAAAAATAACTATTTTGTTTTAAGTACATAAGATCTAATTATTTTTATTTTAATAGCAAAAACACTGATTTCTTTGGTAGATCGTCTTAATTGCCTGATAAAATGAGGGCTTATGCACTTATTTCAGGTTTTAACTTTTTAGGATCAGCTTCTGTTGTGCAGTAATAAATCAATGTCTTATGATAATATACACTGACAGAGTGAACTATAACTGATTTATCCTATAGACTAATTTAATATCTTTACTTACTTTAACAATTATTTGGAATTTACAGTACAGAAAGTCAGGATTTGAGATCGACTTTCTCAGTCTGCTTGCTGATATTTTTTTCCCAGGGTAGACTAATGGATGGGAAGGTGATCGACTCCTCGCTGTCCCGGGACCCACTGGTTGTGGAGCTGGGGAAGAGGACAGTTATTCCAGGTAACTTTAAAAATATTGATACAACTTTTTTTTTTTTTTTTCCACAAAATATAAAACTTTCTTTTCTTATCATCACTATTATATTTTTCACAGGTCTGGAGCAAAGCTTAATTGGTGTTTGTGAAGGGTAAGACATACAGACGGGGGAGAAAAAAGAGCTTGCATGTTTCAAAAGTCGAAATGAGGCTATATGAATGTGTAACATGTTTTTACAGAGGTAGAGGTGCTTTCTCTGTTTTAGGCAAAAAATAAAAGCCACCATTCCTCCTCATCTTGCTTATGGGAAAAAAGGATACCCTCCTACAATTCCAGGTACACATCTGATGCATGCAGATGACGTTTGAAATTTAAGTCACTTCTCGGGGTTCATCCCTGGTGGATGTCTGATAAAACTCCTCCATATGTCGTAGGTGATGCTGTTCTTGAATTCGAGGTGGAAGTGATTTCTCTGTCACCCCAGACGCAATTTCAGAAGATCATCAATGACGTGTTTCCACTGGTGTGTTTGGCCCTGGTGCCAACTCTGCTCGGCCTGGTGGGACTTTACCTCTACAAAAAGGCCACTGCTCAGAAACCCAGCAAAAAGAAGTCCAAAGATAAGAAGAGTAAGAAGAAATAAGGATCAGGCAGAGAATTTAATTTAAATAAACTTTTTTAAAGACTCTCTTGTTTTGTCCCTTTTATACAAAACAGCTTTTTGTAAGTGTTTTGAGACAATAAAATACATTTTTGAAGTACTTATATGGTACCCACTTATCCCAGCATATTTTAGAAAAGCAGCCTTGATGTCTTTTGTTTGTTAGTTGGTGGCTTAGATTTAACTGACACCATTACATGATGTAGATCAACCAACACAAAGAACCTTGGCGGAGATCTTTTAATATTGATCCATTTGGATTTAACATGTGATCTAAGTTTGTTAATATTAAAAAAAGCCCTAAGAGGGGGATTAACAGATAGCTGCAATCTTTTAGGCCAGTATGGACACATCCCTGTTAAATTCCAAATATTTAGGATGTAAAGAAATGAGATGTATCATTATTTTTACTTGACTCTATTTCACATGACTACAAACAGTGCAGTGCTGTGGAAATGTATTTACCTCCTTACAGATTTATTGTTTGTTTCTTTTTTTCCTTTTTTGTTGTGAATTTTTTTGATTTGATTCAAACCGAAGATTTTCATTTCTAAAGGGACAACAGACGTTATTTGAACTAAGCTGCTGTTATGTGAAAATATGATTGGTCCCCTCATTGAATTGTAAACTCAAGTTGATTAGCTCTATTTTTTGGAAAGATAAGTCTGAGAGCTTAAAAAGAAATTATTCAAATAGGACAAACTAACTTGCCTGAGTTAAGGTCAATGTTCATGATTCAGTTTGATGGAAGAGACTGGTTTAAAGCTGCATCTAGGAGAGGGCTTCTAAGATGAAAATGACTAAAAGGAATATTACTATTATTTATATTTATTTATTGGAACATAATACCCATTGTGAAGCATGGTAGTGGCAGTATTGCTCTTTGGGTGGAATCGTTTTGGGTTTTTTTCTAGAACCTTTTAATAAAAAAAATTGTAGTTTTTCACAGTTTCACAGTTTCAAAGCTCTTATGAACTTAAACACAACAATACTCTGATGGAAGGAGTTCTGGTTCCAGGCTCAGGCCAGAATTAAACCTGAATAAAAAACTGTCGGGTAATAGATTTAACCAAAGAAGACATAAATTGATAGATTCAATCAATACGTGCTTTAATCAAGTTGTAGTTCAAGTGTGTTCATGTTAATGAAGCTGTGTTGTGCCTTTTTACTCTTTCCCTGTAGCACATCTTCAGTCATCCTGTTTAGTATATATTTTTCTCACTACCCTGAAAAAAAACTTTTAAATATTTTATAGAGATCTATTTTCTGTGTCACTAATCTTGGCATTTTGAAATGGGTGGGTGTAGATCTAGAAATTCTCTGTAATACTCCTGCATTACAATCAGATCAATATTGAGTCATTCTGTGTGCACTGGCTCTAATCGGGACAGGGTTTATATCTAGAGATCAACAAATGTAGGGAATCCAAAAACACATCTGTAACTGCGGGTGTGAAAATATGGGCTATGTTTTTTTTTCCACAAAGCAAACCAATCTGCATGAGGAAACCAAAACTTGCTTCAGTCTATTCATTATTATTTTTATTTTAAATAAATTATTATCCAAAAATCCTGTCATTTTCCTGCTGAAAAAATGGGTCATTTAGCAAAAGCCTGAATAGAGGCTGTTAAAGTAAAATCATGGTGAGCTGTCCTGATAACTACTTTTAGCTATTTAATCAAAGTTCCCTGTCATTACTTGGATTTGAGCATAAACAGTCCACTTTACAAGAGTGATCCCTGTGTAACATGGGAGTTATCAAAATGTTGAATTCGTGAGCTTTGTTATTTGAATTACACATTGTTTCTAGTGTTATGTTGAAATTCTTTATAGTCTTTGTAACCTATATCAGTCCTTCTAAGAGTACCAGCAGCACATGAATCATTTTCACATTTAGTAAATCACAGACTTCAGTGTAGTTCATTAATAAGGAAGAAACACAAATCAAGGGAATACTTTGGTGTGGCATGTATTTTTTATTGTGCCCCCTTATTCTGATAAACATAATACTGCCTTCAGAAGTCATTCTAATTAAATATACACGAGTTTAATGCAACAATATTTAGATCAGAGCTTAAAAAATAGAGGTGGGTAGAGCACCCAAAAATTATACCTACGTAAAAGTAACTCTATATCATATTTTTACCCAAATAAAAGTGAAATGTATCCTTTAAAGAAATTACTCAAAAACATTTGGTAATTGGTTCTGTGGGTATTTTACGTCATTTGAGTTATAAAACGTACAAAATGAATAGTTACAGTATGTAGAATAGGTTATAACACAATATACAGTTTACTGCTTTATCACTCAACCTTCAAATGACACGGCAGACTCAGCAGATGGAGAAAAAAAAAACCTTATCCAGTAAGCCTTGAGTACAAAAGATAAGAAAGTGTGTCAATCATTGGTGAATATTAAAAAAAAAGGTTTTTCACTAAAAGAAGTTACTCACTAAATTAAGAGTATTGATATTTTATCACATTTTTACTCAAGTAAAAATAAAAAGTACAATGCTGTAAAGGTACTTTTTTTAAAAAAGTTACTCAAGGAAATGTAACTGAGTAGATATAATCATAAACTTATAAGCTTATAAACATATACCCCTTTCCCACTGGCCGCCACAATCGGCTTTTAATGACAGTGGCTGTTTAAAACCGTGTCAAATGACTTGGCAAGCGACCCGGGTTATAATCAACTCAGACTCCTTTTTTGCCAGTGGAAAAGGAGCCAAATGCGATTGTTAGCGAGTCGATCCGTGTTTGAAAACTCTGGTTAACCCACTAATTTCAGTGGGAAAGAGGCTATTGTTACTTCCTCAGATTTCTCTCATGCTCCTGTGAATGAATTGATGATTGGATTCAGCTGATTTAGTTTTATTTAACCAATATCTTAAAGCTGCAGGATACAGGATCAAAAGGTACTGAGTGATTTGACGTCTGGTTTGGATAAAAACAAATTCAATTGATACAATTTTTAAGGTTTACATTTTTTTTTTTAGTTTTAAAACCTTCAATGTTTACATAAAAAATGTAAAGTTTAACTGTACAGTGTTCAGAGATTATTACTTACTTAAAAGACATTTTATGTGTAAAAGTGTTGAAGTAAAGTGCATAACTTAAAACACTGTCAAAAATGAAATAAAAAGTACACAATATATTTTAATGGCCTTTAGAGATGTTCTGGCTGTATAAGTTAAAACATAAAGGTTTACCTATTTTGTCTATGTTTCATTTTAAAATTAATATATTTATCTCTAAGTTGTATATTGCTATTTATATATCGACACCCTCTCAAAATAATGGCCTAAGTCTTTTTTTTTTTTTTTTGGTAGACACAAAGATATTTAATATAATATATTCATATAAAATATTTACATTGACATATAAATAGTATATTTATATTATACATAATATAAATGTCCTGCTGCTGTTATGGCCCCTGTACTGAAGACATAAAACAAATTATTCTTCTGATAAAACACGTTGGCACATAAACCATGACTGAATGGTTGCTTGAACCAATTTAGTTTCTCATTTAACGTTTAAAAGCTTACTCAATGTTCACCCCCAATTTGTATTTATTTATTTTTTTTATATTTTGGGGGGGGGTTGAATCTAAAAAATACAGAGAAGCCATTTCACAGCTCTACCATGGAGCTACTAGGATCTGGAGACACCTGAGCTCTGTCTAATTTGACTTTAACCTGCTAATCCTATTCCTAGTGCAAAATCCTTTCCTGTCAGCTTAAGCATCATAACCAGAAGTAAATACTTGTTTATTTTGGATCCCTAAGAATTTATTAAAAATTTTTTTTTTATACAGCTTTTTACAGTAAGATTAATAATTGTATTCTGCACCACTCTAGACGGTCTGTGGATGGGTATTAACAAAAAATAAATTGTATTGATAGAAAGGTTTGAGCTATGACGTTGAGGACTGAAATATTACTGTTTGTGTGCTTATTTAATTAATTTATTATTATTTATTTATTTATTGGGGGGTTTCTTATTGTTTGTGCCCCCATAGAAAGGTCACCCCGACCCCTGGTCAATTTGATTTAGGACCGCCAATGGTTAAGTGATTTTATTCGAAAATATAATTTTTTTTGGGGGGGGGAAGACTTAGGGCCACTATTGAGGCCTCTTCTGTAAATTATTCCAAGACGGTGATGATATACGTAGATATTATAAGGTTGTCACAGAGAAAAGTTGAATAAACCTTTTCTTCTTGGTTAAAACAGTCAGAGGGCGGAGCGGACGGGTTTTTCTGTCGCTACTGCCTCTTCCGGTCCTCTTTCCAGCTTCCCGTGCAACATGGTGAGTGTGTGCTGCCGACGGCAGCATTTCATCAACCTAATAAACTCATACTTAAGTCGAGTTCTCTTGCAATGTTAACTTTTACGGGTATTTCTAAACACAATATGAGCACAAAACGTGAGGGCAAAGTGGTAAATATGTATTAGAACGAGTAGTAAAAGAGTTGAGGCCTAATGCTAACCGTTAGCAAGCTAGCCATTTCGTGCATGTGTTCTTTGAGCAGGCTAACTATAAAGAGCTGCTAACGTAAACCGAGACAGGGCATAGAAATACGTGATTTATTTCAAGAGCGCCAGTTGGTTTATAGGGTAGATTAAGTAAACGCAGCGTTTCTTCGTATCTAAAGGTTTTAAACGTAGTTTAGCTAATCTGCTAAATTACGGCAGCCTTGCTTTTTATGTTTCAGCCTAGCAGTCTGCGTTAACTATAAGCCTCATATTTATAACAGGACTTTAAGAATAAACCCTTGCATTTCTGGATGAAATTTGGCTTTTCTAAACGTTAAAATTAAATTAATTTATTGTTGAGATTTAAAGGATTGACTTAACAGGATAGAAATTAAACTTAAATGCCCCGCAGTTCTTAACTGCCAGAAAGCCTTTCTGTTGCAATAAATATGTAATTGCTATTGAGCTTTTTTGACTGGCATGTGAAAAAAAGGACTAGAAATTAAAATAAAGCCCAGATCACGTAAAATCCAGTGTGCATTTTTGCTGTTGGCTAAAACGAAGACTAGAATTTAAAAGTTGAAATTTGGTGGTAAAATACCCCCAGCTTACATTGAAACCCGTGATGTTGTCTCACTCAGACTGGTAAAACCTTTATACTTTCAAAACTTCATAGAATATAAAATGGGATTAATATAATTTTTATGGAGAGTTTATATTGCTTTTTCTCATCTTATAAACAAGTCTGGTTTTGGAAAATGTAGTAATCAAGACCTTTACTTTTAAATCTCATTTAGTTGACAACCTGACTCCATTGTAAAATCATATTTGATGTACAATATAGCAAACGTTAAGATTTTAGTATGTTACGCTGCTTGTGAGTTGAGTGAGAATGGAAAAACCTATATTTAAACTTTTTTTAAACCCACTCTTTCACAGACCAAGAAGAGGAGAAACAACGGTCGTGCCAAGAAGGGCCGCGGACACGTGCAGCCCATCCGCTGCACTAACTGCGCCCGCTGCGTCCCCAAGGACAAGGCCATTAAGAAGTTTGTCATCAGGAACATAGTGGAGGCAGCGGCTGTGAGAGACATCTCAGACGCCAGTGTCTTTGACTGTAAGTGTCGGTTCTATTAAGACAGAATAGCTTTTTCACTATCAGGTACCTTTTAGATTCAATGAACAATGTTATCACATTTAAAACACAGATTTGTTGCCTTTCAGATGTTGCTTTTATATAAATGCTGGAGATACTAAAATTGACTACTTGTCTGTTAAGATTAGAGGATAATGCTTTATCAGTCTCTATTTATGGTATTTTAATCTCATCCATATTTTTATCTTCAGCATATGTTCTGCCTAAGCTCTACGTGAAGCTGCACTACTGTGTTAGCTGTGCCATCCACAGCAAAGTAGTGAGGAACCGCTCCTGTGAAGCCAGGAAGGATCGTACCCCACCTCCAAGATTCAGGCCCGCTGTGAGTAAATTTTTTTTTTTTTTTTTTATCTGGCTGCGTTATACAACAAGTTGATAAAATGTTTTATCTAAAATGAACTGAACCAAATTCTAAGAAACAGCCGCAATATATCAGTGAAGTCACATATTCACTGTTTTTGTTTTTCTTTACAGGCTGGCGCACCAAGAGCTCCTCCAAAACCGATGTAAAGCGCAATCTGAAGATGCTGTGTACCTGAAGAGAAAATTAAAACATCTTTACAAAACATAAATGGGTTAAACTGTTTATTTTTGTAGGAAACACAAATTAATTCAATTTTATTTAGGGTAGACTCCTACAGTACAAAACTTACAGCAAGTTTAAATTGACTTAAGCAAATGCAAAAGTACACGATACATTAAAAAAGCTGTAGTCAAAGCAGTATTGAGATAAAAATGACATTAAAGCAAACATTTAAGGAAGCGTCACAACGATCACCATAGTATAGGAAATATGACGTTCATAACTTCAATTTAATTTTGCTTTTGTCTAAGAAAGATTTACATCGGCTCAGGAGCAATGGCTTTGGTACAACATACAGGACTCTGATTTTTACTCTGATTAAAATTGAGGTAAATGCGGCAAGGGACAGGCCATAAATTTAAGAGCCATTCTATCTTTATCTTGGACAAGTTGGCCAGCTGTGTACAAACTGAATCTGGACCATCTAAAAGACTGGGCTGGCAAAAAGCAAATTACTTGAGAATTTAAACTAAAGGCACAACATTAAACCCAAATAAAATAATCCAGGAGTGATAACATCTTTAATAGCTTTTTCCTTTATGAACCAAATTTTAAGACATGTTTTGACGTCCCCATGTGTTCAAATAGGTTGCAGGAAACCATATTCTTAGTAAACCTCTGCAGACCTTTCAGATGTAGCCTGGGAATTATTTTATTTCCTCAGTAAAATCTCTAAATTTTCAAATATTAAAGTGCAATGTGACTAAAGTCTATTTTAGCAAATATGTGCTTGGATATTGAAATCGTCCTTAGAGCTGAAATGAGGTATATGTTTACATCACACCATATGAAAGAACATCCACAAAATAAAGTGGACATGGGGATCATGTCCAAAAGCCTTTAATAACAGCAATAAACAGCTTTTTTTAGCCTCCAAATGTACAAATATCTAATGTCTTGCCACCATTACCAAGGAAAGTGCTTTACAGTAGCAAACAAGTGGTTCTTTGGCCCAGCTATTAGGAAATTATTTGGTGCTGCACTGAACCACAAATAAATATGTTGCCTAAAACAATTTTTCAAACTTATGCTTCAGAAATTCTTCATCAAAACAACTAAGAAACAAATGGGTTCAATAAGACAAAACAAGAACTGTTCTCAACATGGGTACGACCACTATTGATTTAGAGCCTATGGTTGCTTAATGGGTTCAGTTCTCAGGAAAAGAACATAATTTGAAGTTGAGTAAAATAAGACTTAAGAATGGAATTTGAATTATAAAAACGTGCTAAAAGTCAACCAATTATTTTAACTTGTCAATTTTGGAAGTTGAATTAAAATCTTATTGATGCAGAGTGTAATCATTTCGGTCATGTCCAGGGTTCAAACTGCCTCCTAGACAAAAACAATAACTGTTTAAGATCCGTAAACAATGGACAATTAATATTAAAACAAGGTAAATGCCTCGTTTATCTTTAGTCTTTGATAAAATTACTAAACCATTAAGTCAGATCAACAAACAAACCTTCAACAATTTATATCAGGTCAAATTTTGCTGTGCTGTATTAGTATTTACCAAAAAGCCACAAAGAATTTTAAATATGATAAAAAAAATTGAGTGTTTTTATTATTGTGTAGCTTGTTTAACTTATCAAATCTTCCACAATTGGTTTCAAGACATGAGGTCTAGTAGCTCCAGATCAGGGAACAAGTTGAAGGCACAATACAATGACAGAACATAAAACGCCTTTTGAATATATCAGAAATAGATCAGTTATAAATGCCTTAATTTATCTTTCAGAGGGGAATTTAATCTCTCAACCCTGGCAGTGTTATCTTAACTCCTATCTTCTTGTAGCAGAGCTTTCTCTGGGGTTTCCCCCTCACATTTTTTTCAGAGACGTACAGATCAATAGTTATTTCTATAAAATAATTTAATATAATCAGATTTCCGGCAGGTATCAGTGCAAACAAAACAGAAGAAAACAGATTCATACACTGTTCCTCAAGGCATTAACACACAAAAAAAACAAGGGGCTTCATTATCCACTTTCACAACAAAACAAACAGCCCCTTGATTTCTTTCTCACACAAACACAAACATGGAACTCTTCATCTCTTGTTAAAACCAAAGTGCATGTCTAATTTAGGGACAGCCCCTTTTGTCATTTAACTGTAGCCGACATAGACCTGGTTATTGAGCTTGATTAGTTTGTAAGAAGCGACTGAATGCACAGGATTAATAAAACATAGGAGAAATGTTAAAGCACTTCTCATTTTTCAAGAAAACATTTAAATGAGGCATATTTGTCTTTACAGATACCATTAGACTTTCCCGTGTCACTTCTGGTAATGATTTGTCTACGATAAATTTGTGCATGCAGATTGAATCCTGAATTTTGGTGCAAGGCACATTAGTGGATAAAAGAAAGGATTTTGTCTTTCTACACTTTGGAACAACCTCAGTGACAATGCGCTTTAATTCTATCACTCAATATCTAGAGCCCCTTTTACCATTTTTGTGCCAGTATCAAATGTTCAGGATCAACTTCTTGCTGTCAGTGACGACTTCAAGCTCATGTGCATGTCAAACGAAGCCGGGTCCTCGTCCAGGGAGGGGGGAAAGGAGCTCCGTGTGAAGAGGAGGTTTGCTGGGCTTCACCCTCAGTCAATAATGTGCTCTCCACGGACAATGTGTGAAGAAAATTCGTATCTGTCCTGGCTTCGATGGCCGCAGATGTTGCACTCGAAAGGCTGACGAAAACCATGGCACCCCATGTGGATGGTAAACATTACATGGTCCAAGAAAAGCACGCGGCAGTGCTCGCAGCGGAACGACCGCACAGCCCGTCCTTCTGCATCTACGACCCGGAAGGCCTCCCTCGAAGTAGAAGAAGGTGCAGTAGGTGAGCTGGAAGTAGGAGCCAAGGCGGGAGGCGGAAGGACTGGGTGTCCTCCATCTTCTCTTTCCATCTCCCGGTCTTTGGCTCGGCTGGGGCTGTGTCTGTCTAGACTCCTGTGGCGCGAGGTCGGAGGAGGTCTTGTGATATGGTTGCTGGAGTGAAGGAGCTGATGCCCGTTGTTACTGGGTAATGTTGAAACGGGGGCTGTGCTGTTGCCCGGCTCATCCGGCATGCTTTCTGTGTCTGTAGAGTCCTGGAAACCATTGCTAGGCGACGGCGCGTGACTTTGCCGGGCAGGAAGATCTTCATGACCCTCGGCTGCCTCCCTCCCCCCGACAACTACGGTTCCAAGCCCAGCTCCAGTGCAATCCAACCTTGGGCCCAAAGCAATGGAGGTGCGAGGGGAGCTGTGGCTTGGCCGGAGTTCTTTAAAAAAGGATGTGTGAGTGGTAGGAAGGTGTAGAGGCCTAATTGCATCCGCTAGTCCTCCTCCGTTACCTGCTGTGTACTCTCCTCCGAGGCTGGCGTAGTGAGGGACTTCAAGGTCCCCAGCGTGCATGTCTTCACCTTTATCCAAACCAGCTGTCAGGTCATAAGGTCCATCTGCAACGGTGAGGCGCATGTGCTTCTGTCCTGCAACATAAACACACACAATCGCATGATGTTATTTGCATCTCCATTAAATAAATAAATACCAAAACTTTCAGTGGATTTTATACAGGGCCTTGCAAAAGTATGCTCAACATTCTCCGCATTGTTACCCATTACAGCCATAAAAACAGACTTATTTGTGAAACAAACAAAAAAGCATTCATTTCCAATGGAAGAAGGTGACATGGTTTGATTATGTGATGGTATTGATCTCCAGACTTTCCCATGCATTTTAGAGTGTATGCTGTTGTATAGACAGGATCTGCTAGTAATTTGTCCTGTTCAGTCCAACTGTATTCTGAGTTATCTAAAGTCTAGACTACTGTGTTTTTCTTTCACAAGCGAACCCTGGTTTAAACTTCTCTGCAGTTTAAGATGAAATTACACACAGGTGTACAGGATTTACTAATTAAGTGACATTATGCCTCAGCGAATTTTATTTGGAAGACTGAAGGGGGGCTGAGCAGATGCACGCCACACTTTTCAGAAAACAATGCTAGTTTTAAAGCGAAAACTGTACTATTTATTTCATCTCAATCTTCATCACCATCTGTTCTACATGACAATTAGAAAAGACTGCATGGCTGAAATATTTAGTAGGCAAGTATCTCATGCAAATTCTTTCTGACTTCACTTCTTTGGCCGTTTGATATAAACCTTTGGGTGCCTTTAATGCCCAAAGTTGATTTTTAACTTAGGCGGCTGAAATACCAACAATCACATCGAGTAAACAGTTGAGGAAGTTACAGCAAAACAAAAGTTTTGGATAATCAATATGGTCATTGCAGATTAGAATGAACCTAAATATGTTCTTCATATTGTGAAGTTTCATTTTAAAGTGACAAAATGAGGAAAAAAAAGAAAATAAAGGCTTGAGAATACTTTAGCAAGGTACTGCATGTCTTTTTGAGACTAGTTAAGACTTATCTACTGTATTTTTTATTTTTTTTATTGCTTGAGTGAAATCTCTTAAGTCACTCCTGCACATATGAAACTGACTTCTACAAACAGCTAGAAAGCGGCTCTAATTCTCTAGCAATAGATACAGGGGAATGGCAATCCCACTAATTAAACAGATTTGACTCTGCTTTCCAGTTCACACTTTACAAACAATGGATATCTCTGTTTATTACCTAAAACCATCCACACTGAAACTAAATGCTCACCTACAAATTTTTGTGGTGTGGATCTTTTGCGTTTAGTCACGCTGTTGGCGAGCCGATCGATAAAAGCCATCTTGTCTGAGGAGTGCTGCAGAAGAGAGTCTGGTACAAACTCTAGCTCTCTCATCTCCTCTCCTGGACAGAGTACAAAGAAACTGTTACGTTAATTTTAAGTTTCCAGAGGTTTTTTTTTGTAAATCCTAGTTTTATGTGGAATCTAAACCACCTTTCTGAGCTTCAGGCAATTAGGAAAGGAGGACTATGTTCAACCCATGAAGGACAAGAAGCCATTTTTATGGAATCTGGAAAGGAAAGATCTCCCTATACTATACCTAGATTTTGCGCACTGTTTGCCGGTTGCGACTCCAGACTCTGCAGGTAGCCATGGCAGCGCTCATGGTGTTCCTCCAGGGTGCTGTGCTGCTTGTAACTACGGCCGCAATAACTGCATTTATATGGCTTCCCTATAGTTGGAGAGGTCACTGCAGATAAAGAAGGGAGACATTTGTAAATCAGTCCAATTGTTCAAAAACAACAAGACATTTATTTGTCATCTAGTTGTTCTACCTGCATGAGTGCGTAGGTGGCCTGTAAGGGCATCTCTTCTTCGACAAGCATAGCTGCAAAAGGGACATTTAAAGGGCTTCTCTCCGGAGTGCAGCTTGATGTGTCGGAGCAGGTTACCCTTTTGGGTGAACGAGGCGCCACACTGGTTACACTGAAATGGTCTCTCCCCTGTGAATTGTGAAGCAAGTTAGCCCATGATCACTACAAGCAACTAAACAGCTTGGAAACACTGCGTTACTCTACTCAAGACAAAAACACAGGGCTCCTATGGAGCTTTCATTTTAAACTTGGTACATTTTACAGAGCCAGAAAGTCTTGTATTCTTTTTTTCATTACTTGTAATAACATTTTAGACATTTAAGTAGAAAAGATTCACACAAAGCTTTGTTAGACTTCTAATCTCCACTTACTAAGCCCTGTGCAAGTAGCACAGGTCCCATCTGAAAACCTGCCTTAAAGTCAGCAAAGTCTTTTTCCATTCTAAATAGGTTTGTATTTATGTGTGGATTCAAAGCCTAATGCTGAAGGCTAAATTTTAAACTTGAGCAAAATAAAGCTACATGAACTAAGTCTAAGGTTGAATCCATTTTCATATTTGCACGTTTGATTTCCTTCATTTTTAGAACATGTTATAGGTAATCATGTCTGGAACCAAAAATTTTTCCTATTCCTATCCACATCTGAGAAAAAACACGCACAAAAAACCCTAAGACATAGTTTTTAAAAGCTTCCAAATATCTTAAAATATTTCCATGCACGGCTTCTCTTATTCTTAAAAACGCACATAAGGAGTTTCAAAAACTCACCTGTATGGCTGCGTTTATGTACCATCAGAACATTCGGCCCGATGCAGATCATTCCACAAATATCACACTTCAGCTTTCCATTCGGCAGTCTGGTGGCTCCAGATGGCATAGTTTCGGGGTTGATGACTTCCCTGTAACCTCCGCCAGACTCTGATCCCTGCCCTGAACCTCCGTCATCTATCCGCTCGGTTCTCTCATCTTCATTACTGCGTCCTGGGTCTTCATCGCTGTACAGCTCCACTTTAATAGAGTTTGCTGCAAAGGTCCAAGAATCAGATGGAGGAAACATCTCATTAAGCCTCATGCGCTGCCATAGAAAACACTATTAAAAAAACAGATAATCAAATATCTGCACTTTAACATGAGACAATTAGCAGAGTATAGTATTAAAATGCTTGGGTAAAATACATCATCTCAATAAATTAGAATGTTATAAAAACCGAGTTTGAATATTTTCATTTAAAAACTGAAAATTTATCTTATTATGTAAATTTAAAACACACAAGAGCGACATGTTTCTCACAATTATTTTATATCACTTTAGATACATCTAGTTTATAATAAAAGCTACAATTTATAAAAAACTAAAAGAAATACATAAAAACAAAAATATATATTTTTATAAGAAGATATTAGAGCTATGATTTAGCCTGTATCACTAAGAAGATTGCTGGTTTGACAGTCATATAGCTGACTGATACCCTGACAGAGAAAGTGAATAAAGAATTTTACTAATAAACTGATTAAGTGCATTTAAAACATGTTCATGGAATATTCAGTAGATGGCGACAATGATAAGCCGTGTATCTGCTGATATTGGCGTAAAGTTTTCATCGAGTCCAAAATCAGCAAAGTAGCCTGGAAGTCTAAGGGGCAAAAATCCCCACAGAGTTGTAGCAGTAATGTTTTACAATTAAAACCACATTAGCTATATTATGACAACACGTTTTAATAAATATGAAATTAATTAAATAAATAAATAAAAGCAGGAAGGTTAATTATACTTTGCTAAATGAAAATCCTCACATTAAAATTACATAATTTGTACCAATTCCACCATGCTCTCCTCTTTAGAAAAGTCCCTCAATAAATATATTTTTTAATCACTTGATTCAGAATTGTAAAATAATGTTTTTTTTAACATGACTTACTTTTCAGAGGTAATTTTTTTTTATTATTTATGACAGTTTCATATCTTGTTACACAAGAGAATGAACATTTAAACTTAAAATAATTACATTTTAAAAGAGATGTTTTTTACTTTAAAGGTGAGTGTGGTGTATTTTATGCAATATAATTTACTGCAGTCAACTTTTCCTTTTTTCCGTCTCTCAAAAATATTTGTTTGAGGGGGGCAAGAATATGTTATCTTAAATCAAAGGGGGCCCTTCCAAGAAAGGTTTTAGAACCACTGGCATAGAGAATCTGTCATTGTCAAGAAGATGGGAGAGACCAGACCCAACAATAAAGTCAATCTAAAGAGGTTTACAAAACAACATGAACTTAAAGCCTATGCAGACTTAAATAAAGATTTTATATTCAGTTGTGTCAAAAATAAATAATTCTCAATAGAAAATGACCCATCAAAGAGCCAGCAAGAACACAATCATACATTGTTTCATAAGTATGCTATTCATTCATTAATACATGCAAACGCATAAAAAAATATTCTCTCCAATATATGTGATACATTTCAGGGAGTTAACATTTCTGTATTAAAAATCAATGTTCTTACAAACTTGACATAAGTTTTCATCAGCTATTAACCATATTTATCAGAATTAACAGAAATAAAGCCGATTAAAGAGCTTCAGGGTTTTAACTTAATAAGTCAAAATTTCATATTCTAGTTTATTGAGATGAACATATAAGAAAAAATGGTTACATTTCCCACTGACCGCTTAGGGAGCGACTTGGAGAGTTGTTCTTGCTATTTGGAGTGCTTACAGTTGGACCACCAAGGGCCCCAGAAAACTCTCGTTCCAGTGATGAGTCTCTGCTTCCTAAAACCCAAACCACAGTGATTATGGTTTCTCAGCTTTGATCAAAATGCCAATATTAAACAGCAGTTGTAGCTTCTACTAAATAAACCTTTACCTGAAACATAGACTCTGCCATTACAGTCGTCTACATCCATACTAATTCAAGCTGAATCCTGAAATTACATGTAGGCCAAGGTAAGTTCTTTCTCAAACACCTTTAATCTTAAACATTATTACATGTAGAACATTATTCAAACATTAAACAGATACGGATTGAAATTGACGGACGCGGATCCAACTTTAATCAACACAAATTGTAGATTTAATCAGGCATTTCAAACACTAACTACTCATAAAGCACTTTGTTAGAGCTTTTAAAATCGTCAATGTTTACGTAGTAGGTTAGCTTATGTGGATCAATTAATCGTATTAAAACAGATCACCCGGTAGCTAGGTTAGGTCTATCTCTAATCTTACCAAACCATACAAAGCTTAACAGCTCATGTCAACTTCAGATAAAGCTCAAAGTTAAACTAATCTGTTGTGCGATTTGTTTGAGTCTAAATGAAATTTCATTCACGAAACAGAAATATAGCGTTTACATAACGGTGGCGTAAGGTAATCTAAGTTTATGGCCTTGGCAGCTAACGTTAGCTTACTGCATGAGATGGAAATTACCGTTTGTCAAGTTAGCTGAACTCAACAGCAAAACGATATAACTGTCTGACATCACCGACAGCTTGATAAAAACTCAGGAAACAAAGCTGTAAGCAAGCTTAAGCAGTAGCAGTAGCACACGGACACGGCACTGGTGTGTGACATTAACTGGGTGGCTGTCACTAAACTGTATTTTCTACTCAGCTCGACGTCATGTTTGAGGCTAACACAACAAACAACCGTTCTTTAGCGGTTGCTATGGCAGCCACACCAACAGCTGGGGCTAGTCCTTTGGTGATTTAACTAGTAAAACCGAACAGATGCTAACGACTGTAATTGTTTTTTAAAAACTGTCCGCTTCCTAGCAGTCTAGTGAATTACCTTTCGCTGTCAGGGCCGTTTCATTGAGGTAAATCAGATTTTTATATGCCTGTTTATGACGGCAATATTTACCGGATGAATTGTTCTCCAGGTCAGGATAACTTCCGGGTCACAATAGACGTTCTCTTCTTCTTGTAGAATTTTAAGACAGCTTGCAAACAACTATAGAGGTGTACCGCCTCCAACTGGTGTGGACTCAGGACTAGAACTACATTTGAAATCAAGCACACAAATACCCTCATTAACTTTAAAAAATTGGGCCTTTTGGATAATGTATTAAAGTTTGAAAACTATCAAATATTGAGCTTCTCTATAATTGTTCAAAGAGATTTCATCTTATTTTAATTTTGAAGAAAATGTTAATCAGCTGAACTCTTTCAGTTCTATATTTCCAATTATTCTACAAAATATGTTTAGCAGTTTATTGTTCTCCACAATAATTACATTTAACTCTATTATGTTTTCCTATTATGAATAAGGTACTATTCAGTCCTGTGTGTCGAAATCTGAGATGTGTACTTTCCATTCCCATTCCCCTGTGTACTTTCCTTACCATTCTCCACTGAAATTTATAAAGCAATCTGCCCTTTCTTTTCTCTTCCCATTGTTTTTACCATTTTTATTTCATTCTTAGGTAGACATTTTACTTCCATCTGTCTGACTTTGATACTTATTTCAACTAAAGTGTGGCTTGTAGCATCTTTTGCTACTTTATCTGCCAATTCATTCCCTCTAATACCAATATGAACTGATTTCCAAATGCAAATACAACAATTAATCCCACCATATTGATTCTAGATATTGTGTAGTGTATTCCTCTTATGATGTCCGACTGTTTCACTCCTAACTGAATAATAGATACTAAACTGATCCAATCCACTATACATATCTGTTTATATTTTAACATAAACATTATGTTTAATTAATGTATTTGAGCAGTCTCCCAAACTCTCAAACTTCCCTCTCCCCAGACATCTCCTTCAGCTCTGCTGGGGGAAGCCTAAGGAGCTCCCAGGCCAACCAAGAGACATAGTCCCTCCAGCGTGCCCTCAGTCACCCCCTGGACCTCCTCCCAGTTGGTCGTGCCAGGAAAACCTCTTAAGGGACACTTCCAGGGAGTATCTGAAAGAGATGCCCAAGCCACCTCAGCTGACTCCTCTTGATGTGGAGGAGAAACAGCTCTACTCCGAGTCTCTCCTGAATGACCGAGCTCTTCACCCAGTTTCTAAGTTAGTGCCCAGCGACCCTGCAAAGAAAGCTCATTTTGGCTGCTTGGGTCCATGATCTTGTTCTTTCAGTCATGATCCAGATTTCATGACCAAAGGTGAGGGTAGGAACGTAGATATGTCATAACACTGAATTAATCAACTTTTTTTTTTTCGTTTTTCCTTTTTTTTTCTTTTTGCAGAATGGTGTGTTTTCTGTGTATGGATGCTGAGTACTTAAAATCCAATGTTTGGAGATTTGCAGTGCTGCTGACAGAGAGATTCCACAATGGATCTTAATAGAGTGGGTTGAACTGCAGATTTAGATTTATTTTATTTTCATTCTGCTCTGGGATGAACTGGTGCCAGGCCCCAGCAACCCCACAACAGATAAATTGACGTACACAGGGAGATGGATAGTTATTTTCTTTATATCAATATTTTTTTTCTCATAGAAAATATGTACAGAACATGCTACAGGGAGCTTTCCACTTTAAATTACGCACTATTTAAGGCATATAATTTTGAAATGCTTGTATACTCTTCCAAATAATCCATCAAAAAGACTTTATTAGATTATTATTATTATTATTATTATTATAGCAGTTATATAGCTTTTGGATGTTTCAACTGTTAATTATAAATCATTATTTTTTTTTTAATGAACTAAAAGTCTTTCAGTAGGTCTCCTTGCCATCACCGTAAGGTTTAGCTCCCTCCCTTGATTCTGTGTTGGTAAGGTGACTGATTTATAGAAAAAAAACTTTACATTCATGCTCTCCAAAATGTTTACATCAGTAACTTTGTCAAGAGAAACATGGTGGTGAAATTAAGACACATTTTAATTAGGCTTTTAGCAAATTTATCACAGTAACAACTGTGCCAAATCTATTTTGGTTGACAACTGAATTGACAAACCAGAATCAGAACAAGCTTTATTGCCAAATAGTGTTTTACATGTAAGAGAAATTCATTTTGGTGACAAGGTGCCACACAGAGACAAACATATGGATGTTTTAAATAATTTTGGTAGGATATAATGTGGGAAGAAAATGGCTGCAAGTGCAAGTTGTATGGGAATGTTATAAGAATAGAGAAAATTGTACAAGTTTATAAAGAGGAAGAGTGGCAGATGTTGAAAATGTGTAATAACAACAATTTGACATCATATTTAAGTGTGCTAATAGAAATACACATATAAACTTGACTTAAGACAGTCACATCAAATTTAGATGTATTTCGGTTTAAAATTTTACCAAGACTGTCATAGCTAACATTAATTTAAAAAAAAATGCCTGAACTCAGTGCTATAATATTCGCATCTCTAACCTCACATACAGACTGTTCTATTTTCTCGTCAGAAAAAAATATAGTAAAAAAAAAAAAAACAAGCAAACTCATTCATATTTCAGATTTACAAAGTATTCTTCTAATTTATCTTAAAAACACAAAAATATTATAATCAACACACACTTAATAAAGACGAATTCTTACTTATTGTAGACTAGGAGTAAGTTCAGTAAATAAAAATAGTTATTTTGATGTCGTTCGTGTCAGTCTGGAACAGTCTAAAATAATGAGGGTAGTCGGGAACTTACTGGGACGTCCAAAGAGTGACCTCTACTGTACAAATAAGCCTGAAAGCTCGTTCATGTCATTTCTCTGACGCATCGGCTGATTTTACGACGGTGTGCTTACACAATGGCAATTTCCGCCAGTTGGACTTGCAGCTCTCGACCGCGTTGAACTGGCTGTGTTTTTGTGTTTACAAATTTTGCTCCAAACTACCCTTTTCCGTTACAAATCGTGTATATATGTCGACTCCTGTGTGAGATAGAGAAAGAGGTTTTATTTTGATGAAGTATAGGTTATTTTTGATTCGGTTAAAGTGTGAAAATCCAGCTTGAGGCCCAGCCCTGTGGGTCACAGCTCCGAAAAGTTTGTTGTTGTCACGTGACGAATGTGGAGATAAAAGTTTGTTTAGATAGTAAAGCTAGGTGGCGTTTTACGTTTTTTTTTGTTTTTGTTTTTCCCCCCAAAAAACTTTTAAACACAGTTTCAACCACGATGCCTCAACCGAAATACAGAAAGATTGCAGTCATAGGTTACCGGTCCGTAGGTAAGTATAGCTGATATCAGTGAGCTAACTGGCTAACATGCTAATATCCTGGCTTTGTTTTCCTTTTGAGAATATTTGCCAATCAAAACTAAAATCTGGCCCATCTTTTTAAAATCTCATACGTTTCCCTTTTCGCACATGCTCAACGGAAACAGCAAATCTAAAACCTCTTTGTTAAATATTTGAAAACATATGCCACTATATGAGCCAGTCAATGTTAGCTCAGCAGGTGGAAGCTTTTCGCTCTTCATTTCAACCATAACCGGCATGTCGTTTATCCGTTTAGTTTACGGTTACTATTCTTAAAACACAATTTATCCCATATTCCAGTTTCTTATGTTCAGTACTATTCCCGGTTTTCTCATTGTTGCAGCACATTTTCAGGCTAAATGTTTGTTTACTGTTTAAATATACACAGGGTTCTTATGCAACACCAGTTTAACTGACTACTCCAGTTTAAAATGGTGCAACAAACTAGTTTCCCTATAAGCATGTATTAGAAGTTTTCAAAAATCGTGAAGTTATTTAGATTTTTCTGTAAGATTTTCGGTCATGTATGTTTTATTTGCGTGTGTATCATAATTCTGTCAGTGTTCTTTAAGTCAGGCCAGTCTTTACTTTGGTTTGGTGTTCGCCTGTTAGATAAAAAAATCAGCTAAAGAAGCATTTTAAAACGCCTTTTAAATGGTAATAGATGATATATTTGTGTTTTGATTAAAATATTAGCTTCATTTTTTAAAAAAACAATAAATCTGGGTTTGAATTAAAAACTGTGAAAGTTGAGACCTAAAATCAGAGGCAAATGTGGATATCATAAGATAAACAATTGATCTTTAATAATGATAACCTGCCACTTTGGAGTAGGCTTTTAATCCATTGTTTTTTTGCCATTGTCTTTATATGTATTTAATTTTTGTTCAATAAATACTGCAGCAGATAATCTTGTTCCTTAGAATTGATGATCTTACATTATTCCACTAAATTCTGTTACTAAATCCTAAAATTAAGAAAGGAATTTCATTTTTCAAGCAGTCTGGACCTTGTGTATGGGTCCAAAAGGCTTGTTCTTATGTCTAAAATCAGTAGATCTTTTTTCTAGTGTATTGGTGCTTGATGCACTATTTGGTGGATTGTCAAATATCCCTTTGATAGAATAACAAGGTTTTGTTGTCTCAAAAGCAATAAGTGATAATTATGTATCTTAACAGGAATAAAATTTCTTTAATGAAAAATTATGTCCTGGTAACATTGAAGCTAATGAGATGGAAACTTTATAAGAAATAAATATAAATCCGTTTCTTCACATCGAAAAGAACAAGATAATGCTCCCTCTTATGTAAAGTAATTGCTACAAAAACATAAATGTTCTGTATCTAATGTAAAAATTCAATTTTTTAAAACATTTTATTTAGTGAATAATTACTTTGGTCGACAATTCCAGCGTATCTTGCCACCAAATAAAAATAAATAGATTAAAAGAAATGTAAAGAAAACTTAAAGTTTCAGCCTTTGGGATGAGTAGCAAGTTTTTCTTGGAGTATTTGCTCCTCTATTAAAAAAATATAACTTTTCTCTCTTTGTTTCCAGGGTTTCAATAATTACGCAGGGTGTTGAACCCATCCTTAATATTGGGAATCAGCCAAGTTTTTTTCTTTTTTTAAAGACATTTTCATGTCAAACCCCCCCCCTAATCTTTGTTTTGCAAATCTCAACATTCATTCCTGTCACCTATCTCTGTGATTACTCAATCTAAATTTCAGCTTTTATCCTTTTAAAGCTGGTGTCATTCTGCACACATTGGTCATTTTATGAGTGAATTGCCACATCGACACAGAAACAAAACTGGCTGTTCTGGCACTGAAGACATTCTTTACTTACAGCATTCTTTAAATGAATCTCAGTCACTGTGAATAAAGTTACACAATCTACAGCTAAAATTACCAGGGAAAAGGTTAATTTGGAAAGTATGTAATTCATACCTTTGATACCAGGATATCCACAAAATATAACCCAGTGTTAAACTTGATTTTGCTTTTGCAACATTTTAAAACTGTAATCTGTGGCTTTATCCTGGTAAACGTGTAATTTACTTCCTCTGTTTGCAACAAGCTGAAATACAACTAAACTAACTGTTGAACGGACAGATTGTTTGTGAGGAAGAAAAAGGGATATTAAACAAAGTTTTTGCTTCTTCTTTGTCAAAGGCCAAGTTGGCTCTGATTGGACAAAACCTGCATCAGCTACTATTGAAGATCATTTCTTTTTGCATTGTTTAGTTATGTTTTAAAATCCTTTAAAAACAATGTGCTGTGTTCATCTCACAGGGAAGTCGTCTCTTACGATACAGTTTGTTGAAGGGCAGTTTGTCGACTCCTACGATCCCACCATTGAAAACAGTAAGTGACTTTATATTCACTCACTTGTGTGATCTTGATTGTACGGGTTTATCTGGCTTGAGGTAAAAAAAAAAAAAACATTTACTGTTTAATTTCAGCGTTTAATAAAATGGTCAACGTGAACGGTCAGGACTTCAATCTGCAGCTAGTCGACACAGCTGGACAAGTAAGTTGCTAGATAATCGTCATAAGTGAGGAGAGTGATTTAATCCAGATTTTCAAACAAAGGTGCATATTTTTTTTGTAGTTTTTATTTAATCTTTTTCATCATGACAGATTTTTTTTTTCTTCTCCTAAGACATTTTTGTTTATATAAAGTAATGGAAATGCTTATTCACTCTCTATAGGATGAATACTCCATTTTTCCTCAATCCCATTCAATGGACATCCATGGCTATGTACTCGTCTATTCAGTGACTTCCATGAAAAGGTCAGTGGAGGATTTTATTGTTGGCTTTATGTCACTAATGAACCTGATGTAAAACGTTCTTGAAAAATGTTTAATCAAGAAGGATTTTTCTTTTTAGGTTTTATTTGATCTTAGCATTTAAAAAGAGGTAAATGATTAAGTTTCACTGTAGACTGTATTCTACAGTGGATCGTATTCTATACTGTGAATTCTATCCTAGATTGTATGTTTTGCTGTTGCTGTTATCCTTTCGTAATTGTTGTGAACAGGAAGATTTCAGCTTCGACTGTTAACAGCTTAGTTTGAAAAGAGATAAGAATTTTTAAACAGTACAGTATAACAAAGTGATAGCAGTGGAAAAGCTGTAATACCAAATTAATCTGTTTAAAAAAAGGGGGAAGCAAAATTACAAGGTGTCCAGATTTTCATTTTCATTGATGTTTCTTCTAAATATTCGCCACATGATGGTTCATTTCAGCCTTTCTATTAAGTTAATTGACTTGCAACAGGTTCTGGTTTATTTTTACTAGCCATACCAAGACCCAATTACTGTGCAACCTGTAGTTTCTTGAACTTACTTGAACAGCAGCTGATATGTTGAAGTAATGCTGCTATCGTGCTTTAAAAAACTGGATGGCTAAATTCAGAGCAATCCTCAAAACAATAATGTCTCTCTTTGTCCAGTTTTGAAGTTGTGCAGGTTTTACATGACAAGCTGCTAGACATGGTTGGGAAGATTCAGTAAGTTCCTTCAATATAAATTCTTCATAGTTCAGATTTTTTTTTTTTTTTTTTTTTTTTTATGAATGTAATTTTCATTAAAACTCTTTGTTTTCAGGGTTCCAACCGTTCTTGTAGGAAACAAAAAAGATCTTCACATGGAACGGTGGGTGTTAAAGTGGTTGTCTAGGATAGGAGGCAGCTATTAGCAGCATGTCCTGAATCAGGGATGTTCCCAACATGACAGGATTTTATTATTGCTACGCCATTATGGTTGGTTGAACTTATAAACGCTTTACCTCCTTTTGAAAAATGGCTTCTAAAAGTGGTTAAAGTTTATTCAGGTTTTGAAAGCCTAAACATTTAATATGGAAGTTGCTTTACTCTTTAAAAGTCTTTAAGCAAATGGCTTATCGGCATCTTGTGGTAGACATTATGCATTCAAATCAAACCTTGGTTAGTAAAATATTAATTTAAGCAAAATAATTTTTTAGATATTTTCATTAGTTTGAATATTCTTATGTTTTTAAGTAACTGTTTGTAATTAGCATTCGGTTAATCAGTGTTATGAAGGCACCTAAAATGCTTAAATAGACAGGTATGTTTACTTGAATCCTGAATAAAGGGCTTTAAAAGTGCTTCTTAATTTGTTTAGTATTAGTATCCAGACAAGGAGTTTTCTTTCTTTGTCTCAGCTGCTTGATGAAAATTAGAATTTAAAAGAATAAAAAGGGTTTCAATACTTTATTTTTAATTTTTTTTAATGTTTCAATAATTTGCTAGTTTAACAACAGCAAGACGATTAATTAATAAGATTAGTTTATTACTACTGTATTTTATATGGATATCATTAAGGACACAAAAGGTGATATTTGTTAAAATATTTTATTAATTAAACAGATTCATAATATATTAGAAAGTTACATGTCCATGTCTAGGAGCAACATATAAATGGGAGATATTTCCTCACTTCTGCTATGTACTGTGTCCATTATCTTCAAGGGTTATCAAACCAGAGGAGGGCAAAAAACTAGCCGATTCCTGGGGAGCTGCCTTCATGGAGTCCTCTGCCAAAGAAAATGAGGTAACGGGCCCAGATATAATTTCACTGTTGCCGTCTGCAAACAATATCTGACAAAGATCTCTTAACACAGACCGCCGTGGAGGTTTTCAAGCGAATCATCTTGGAGATGGAAAAAGCTGACGGGAATGCACCGCCAGAGGAGAAGAAGTGTTCAGTGATGTAAAGGTTTCTGCAGGACACCAGTGAGCTGATTTATGAAGACATCAGGCACAACTTCACCAGCTTGCTAGCGGTGGCCTCATGGATGCCAGGATGCAGCAGAGGAATGTTTGCTCTCTGCTGAGAATTCAGATTTATATCCATAGCAAAGCAGCTGCCCCCAAAAATTCTCCCACATACTGGTCCATTATTTCAGCAGGTCTTTTCCACAGATGAAATCAACATTCACATTGCTTAAAATGTGTCACAAAAGTGGAATTCCCTCAGCACTCTGGGAGGATATTCAGCAGTTGAAATCTCACTGGGGTTTTGTAGTTCTCACTGTAATCTCTTGTCTACTCATCTCCAGGTCCCTTTACCTTCTGAACTATAGTGATGTGTCGTCATCACATGATTCCATCATTGTATATTTTGTCACTCATATTTCCAAAATCCACACAGATATACAGACATGCCTTATATCTGTAGTATTGCTCCACATTCAGTGGGATAAGTACTTATATTTCCTACTTGTAGATGGGAGAGGATATTTGCTAATAAGTTATTCCCCTTATATACAGTGTATGTAGAACCTTGACGAGTTTCAGTTTTTGAATTGCATTTTAGTATTACAAAATACTATGAAGGAGGCCACAGAGTTAGTAGAGTAATTTTTAAATTGATGACGTGCTTCATAAAAACCCAACCTTAGTGCCTGTAGCTGTTCTGACAAATGGTCACTATCAAACACTTGAAATCCGTTGTTTTTCTTGTTTTTTTTTTTTTTTTTTTTTTTTTAAACTCGTAGCCTAACCGATATGTAATGTGCAGTAGTTTCTTTCCCCCGAAAGCCTTTCATTGTAGCTGTAGTGGACACTTCTAACTTCTTCAAATGCTTTGCATACATAGTTAAATGATGGGTAACTGATGGTAGTTGAGCAAAGGCTGGTGATGCTGTGTCTTGTGCCTTACAGATGTTCAAACTACTACATCTGCTTCCTTTCCTTGACTCAAGGTGCTCTTAAGTTTAGTTTGTTTTGTTTTGTTTTCTTCCCTTTATTGACTTGACACCATAGGTGCAGGTGTTGTGCACCTGAACACGAGTATTCCCCTGTGGGTCAATGGTAATTCAGAAATCTTGCTGTAAACTGTTTTGTAAATAAACAAATCTGTCACTTGTTGAAGGTTTCTGATTGTTTTTTTTTTTTCTAAAACAAAAATTTAGTTTTATAAAAATGAAAATAATATACTAACATTTTAGATTCTAATTAGGTTATTTTCCCAAAAATTATTTTGATCTATTAGCATTAGTCTAGGAGCTCATTAACAAGATGTGTGGAGAGGCTAAATTAATTTGATCATTAAGGTAAACGCTATGCTTTTTGGAGAAGGGATGGGCTTCATATCCCACAGATTTAATGTGATTTGGTGGAAATGTGTATTAACCTGGGGGTGGGAGCGAAACAAACCTCAGCAGAAACCACTTTCAGAAGATTAGGGCCCTTGTGCTTGAGGCAAAAGGGCCCTAATTTTTGGAAACATGCCCTGGGATCTAGTGTACGAAAGCGATTATAAGATCATTGGTGGAAACTTGCAAGCCTTTGAGAACTATTTCACTCTGCTGGGGAAAGCAGCAGATGCACTTTAATTTTGTGGAAATTAAAATTTTAACTTGGAATATGAAGCTATGGCAAAAATGAGTCTTCTTTATAGAAAGTAAGCCAGCAACTTAATTAAAAACAGCTTGAAGATAAATGCTTTAGAGTGGCCTTCACTGAATCCCCATAAAAAAATTGTAGATAGGGTTGTTAACGTGTGTGTCTACTATTTTGAGTGTTATTCAGGTTCGTCATGTTAAATTAAAGCTTGCTTGCAAAAAAGATAGCCAACATGTTTATGTATTAAAATGCAGCTAAAAAAATAATTTAAAGAACATGATTGATAACAAAAACATCTTAACATATTCTCATCATTTTGGCATTTATCATATAGTTATTATTTTGTTATTTGACCTGAACATAGGAAAAAATGTCAGATTTAAGTCAGGGTGCATAAATGTTATTTCATATTGCTTAAATATGTAATGAAATATTTAAAACAGTAAGGTGAATAGAAAAAAATTTTAATGCCTCCGAGCGATTGGTTGCTTTAATACCACAGACATTACGGTAACAGCTCGCTCCCAAGCGGAAGGCAGTTTGCGTGGCTTTGTGAGATCACATCAGTTTGTACACCGGGTGGAACATGGAGTGTGTAAGTTAATTTTGGCGATTTTTATTCTCTCGAAACATTATCAGAGAACCCAACCACTTCCACATGTTTTTTTTTTACCATTTACCTAAAATTTGCGAATAGCTATCGTGTTTTGTATTGGGTGTTTTAATCGTAATCTCTGTCATGAAGGTTAGGAAAGCTTCTAACAGAGGTCACTTTTAGAGAAAAAGATAGACGATTTTCAAACCGATGATATACAGTTTAATAAAAGCTTGAGGATAAATAAGTCACCTCGACTGCGGGTTTAAAGTCAGCCAACTGTGACGCTAGCTAGCTAACTAGCTAACACCAATGCTATTGTTGTTAACAAAACTATATTTAGTTTGTGCACCGCTTTAAAAAGGGCAGTGTTATTTAACAATGGGATAGTTTAAGATTAAACTGTTAAACAAATGTGTCAATTGGCTAGCTTATAACATGAGTTTGATGTTTAACCAGTTTGATGACTGCCTTTGTGAGTTTTACAGCACAGTTAGCCGCATCCCTCCAGATCTAACACTCGTGTTTATCTGTCATACCTGACCCCGGTTATTACTCCAGGAAATCACTTAAAACATCAACTTTGACTTATCGGCAAATGTCGATTTTAAAAAGAATCTGTTTACTATTAACCACGCTCCAATACTTTAGCAAAGCTGGGGGGTTTCTTTGACTTTGGAGCTGTACTAAACTTATTTTTAGGAGTCTTCGAAAGTAAATGCAAGCATATTCCTCCATAAGCTAATGTCTTTAACATGACTCACAACAGGTTATAAAATAACGTTTTTCATCCCAGGAAACGCAGTTTAGTTCACAAATGTAGTTTTGAAAGTGTAAAGTTGTTCCTTCAGAAACAGCACTGATAACCTAAGGTGTACTCACCATTGGGACGGACTGTATTGTGAAACATTAGACTGTGTTCATCTGGTAAAGCAGAAATCATGACGTTGTTGTTCACTTTACCAGAGTCCAGATCACTAATGTTATAATCACTTTTTAACCTAGATTTTATGTTGAAAGTTTATCTTTGTTTATGGCTGTTGCTGTTTACCTTTTAGATTGAAATAATTGTTGTTCTATAATTAGGAAAAATATATATATGTGTGTTTGTGTGTGTGTGGTTGTGTATGTGTATATATATA
>JAUZNJ010044772.1:0-32658 GCA_034780135.1 Jordanella pulchra | reverse complement strand
CGGTTTAATATGCAAAAAAAATAATTGCTCTACCTTACGTGGTTCGAATTCTACAGGCATTTAAAAATATGTAAGCAGTCTTAACCCTTTACGGACGCTCCCATCGTCCGTAAAGGGTTAAGACTGCCATTGCCTCGGCTCAGCAAAGCAGATAAATAAGCTTAAGATAAAATAGAATAAAATAGATCATGGGGAGAACCCTGCATTCGCTATACCTGTTTTTTAGGAATGGCGTTTGAATGCAATGATGAATTATCTAATGCATGCATGTATGAAAAGGCCTTGATACAAGCAAATAATATTAAAACTATCCCAAAATATCGACCTGTTGAGATCATTCAATCTATAATTTATACAGCTATTTTTGGTTTGTATCACAGAGTGTCTTAACATCCAGAAGCAGGCATAATGTTGTTTGAAGGGTCTTTTTAACACTTTTTCTTACCTAAAAATATGAAATTATATTTAGTCCATATTCAGTTTAGATCCAATTTTATTTTTAGGGATAAACTCATCAGATCATTTAACTTTAATGTTTAGAAATAGGGATGCAACAAATATTTACTTATAATTAATTGTTGATTAACAATTAAATGGATAAAACATTTTCCACTCAACCGATAGCATCTGCTTAGATTGATCTTCCTTCAGTGTATTACTGTTGTTTCGTCTAGAAGAGAGGCATCACTTTTCATCCTTAAGTGGATCCACACTGATAATTTGCAAGTAAAGATTCCAAGGGATTGCTGGAACAGAACCCAAATGAAGTGTGGGATTATTTCACACAGTTTAATAGGGACAAGAATGCAGAATATACTTAATGCTTTTCTTACAGTATTTTAATCAGCTAATAAGCTCCAGTTCGATACCTGGATAAGATTTCTGCTCTGATATTGAAACGCAACGATTTCAATGATCTTACTAGTGAAGGGGAGGTTTGACATGGGCATGTATTTCTGCAGGATCAATTTGTCCAAATTTCTCTTTTTTTAGTAGTTTGATAATTACTGTTTTTAATGTTAGGGAAAAAAACACCCGACATGAGGGATGTGTTAATGATTTGAATCAACTCAGACTCTAAAGCAGGTAAAACCTTCCTAACAAAACCTGTTGGTAAAACATCAAGACAGCAGGAAGAGGAACTTAGTTGTTGAACTGTTTTTTTTTTTTACTTTTGCAGTTCATTGGGCAGAATGGCAGCATTTTAACAGGGTTTATTATGACTGGAGACAGTATTGGTTCTGGAGATGGCGTTGATGTACAAACTGCTTTTCTAAAACCTTGTATTTTCTCAGTAATAAGCTTTGCAAAGACATTGCAGGCCTTTTTAGATTGGAGTTCATCAGCCACAGGGATAGGAGGGTTGGTTAACTTGTCAACTGTGGCAAGTAATGCTCGAGCATTGCTGATGTTTTGGTGTATGATCTCAGAGAAAAAAGATTCTCTGGCATCTTTTAGTTGTAAATTATATCTGTGAAGTTTTTCTTTGTAGATTTCATAGTGAATGTGGAGTCCATTCTCTCTTTTCGGATCAGGGGCGGAGCAAACCACTTCGGTGGCCCTGAGCAGAAATACTGTAGTGTTTCACATAATACATAATGCAGTATTTGTTAGTTCATTTTTTTTATTATCAAAATAACTTCTTAATATTAATGTTTTAAAACAGCTGCAAAGAATAACATTAATAGAATTAGGTAAAATCTAAAAAAAAAAAAAAACACATTTTATTTCACACACACACAAATGAGGAAGAAAATAACGTACAAGCACAGCTGGGCAAGAAATCAATGTTAATTTATCGCAGTAGACCCCCGATCAAAATGAATATGAAATATGTCCAACCAAATTTTCAATTATTCCACCACGTTGTATTCAGGGGAGCATAGGCAGATACAAAGATTTAACCATCTTCCTTTTACAGCCAAATTAAGAAAAATTGGTAGCAGGTCTGACCTATATTTTAAAATTTGGTTAGGGTTATTTTTTAAATTTAGACTTTTGTTCTGTGGTACTTTTTTTAAATAGAAAAAAAAAAAAACACTGATTCATAATTATCAATATATACTGATAAGAAAGGGTTATCACATGGTACATCTTTAAGCCATATCACACAGCCCAAAGTATAAGAATTAGCTGCAACATTGTGGAGTTTAATACAGAACTAGGACTCATTCTATATATGTTGTTTTAACCCAGTTTTATCCTTAATTTGCAGAGTGCTAACATATAAATGTTTGTATCTTCTATAATTCTGTTTTGAATTTCCCAATGTTTACATTTGGGGAGCTTAGACTATGCTCTTTGAAGATCTGTAGATAACTCAAAAAGGCCCTCGGTGGACTTGTTCATGGATTTGCCATTGCCTGTCACGTGTCTATGTTTAATAATGTGCGAGCAAACAATTTTTTGTTCATTCAGTTAGTATCTGATACAACTGATACAATTTATTTGGGAAAATATGATATGCATCAGTGTATTGTTTAAAAAAAAAAAAAAAAAAGATGTAGCCATTCTTGTTAAGGAAAGACATGTTTGATACCCGGACAACGAAAAACAGGTTTTATGAAAATGGCCACTTATTGCTTAATATTTTATTGACTGATAAACATTAGTCAATTTAAGATTACCTTATTAGTCAATAACTTGCATTTCTAGTTAGAAGACATTGATCTATGGAGGCTTTTGAAAATTTAAAGTCAGAATGCTTGACTTTGAAGCAGTCATTGATCCTTTTCAAGCATGATGGCACACAGAAAGGAGGCACTTGCAAAACACAGAATTACTAGACAAGGACTATTTTCTTTGAGAGAAGAAATTAAAGTAAAATGCCACAAAGTTAAAGCTACTTTTGATATCTCAGTAGCTTCAATAGTTTTATCCAGAAAAGGAATACAGCAAAAAAAGGGGGTCTGAAATACTTTATGTTGGCAGAATAAGGAAATAACTCTAAGAAAACAACTTTGTGTCAAGATTTCTTTTAACCATAAAATGTACAAAAAAGTAAGCCATGTTAAACAGCAACAATAACTTTTTCATAGTCTGTGTATAGAAAGGGGCCACTAAGGGCAGCTGCACTGAGTCAGGTGTACTTTCTGTGCTAACATAAGTTAAATTTCATTAATAGCTCATTCAGTGATTCCTTCTAGGAAAGTGAAATTGGTAAATGGTAATCACTTCACCAGGACTACTGTAGCAATCACACAAAGGCTCATCTTATATTCATGACACTAAACAATGAAAAATTAAGTATGAGATAAAATCCTCACACTGGAGCTTTACCATGGGCATGTCCAATAGAATAATAACTTGTACAGATTTATTTCTCTATCCCTGCAGGTCTCAGGTTAAAAATATACCCAAATTGAATTCAGGAGTTGCATTAAACTTTAACTAGGCTTTTACTTTCCTTCCTAATTTCCCTATCCTTATAAATTATGAATTCGTAAATTCCTTTCAAGTGTTATTTGACTCTAATACAAACTATCGGAAAAATATAGGTTCTGATCTAGCACCTCCTCTTATTTCACATCACTATATATTACTATAAGTGAAAGGTATGGAGTTTAATCTTTCTGTAGTGGCTTTATATCGGTATTAAATTTAGTTGTTCCAGATTATCGGCTTAGAGCAACAGGGGATGGGGCTTTACAGGTGTTAAGTAATGCTAACACAGCATACTCTGACCATCAGCTTATTATGACTTGGAACACTGGTGGCAATCTAGCAATTATCCCAACAAGCATAAACCGTGTCATATTTTTTGAACATGCAAGCTTGTTATGGGTGTCTGTGGAGGAATATAGTTATCTGGTGACCTGATGTTGACCCTAATATTGGATTTTACATGCTATTTTCTGTTTGATCTCAGATAGTTGTTAGGTTTGGATTAGAAAATTAGTTCTGCCTTGTGTGTAGATGCAATCTTGCTCAGATAATCTAACATTGTCTTGGACCCTGAGTGGATCTGGATATGCTTGTTAACAACTTGCATGACGTCTGATGCTCCTCAGAGTACTGGATAATGAGAGAAAGTAGATCCCAGTGGAGCATTTCACTGGATAACTGTGAAGTATGTTGTGACTCGATCTTGACTGCTTTATGCCAACATCGTTGTCACACCTTTTTTCTGATAAACAGCTCCACTGTACATCTAAGCAAATGGATTAATTTGGAGCGTATAGCTTTGATTAATGTATGCCTGACAGCTTGATTTATACTGAGTACATTTCAGCTTTCTGGCCTGCTTTCTTATTTGTTATTTACCGCTACATTACCACTGACATATAAACTGAGGCTGCATGATCTGTTAGCTTCACATTCCTTAATGTGGTGATTGATGGATTATCCTTACCTGTAAGCAGAAGTCAGGAATTATGTTATGGACAGCTCACAATCAGAGAAAAGCCTGTATTTTAGTGTACATGGTTGGGATTCTTTAAGAAACTGTGGAGGTTTGTGGGGAGCAATGTACCACTTTGTGCTAGCTACTTCTAATGCTTTTTGGAATTTCTACACTACTTCTTTCCAGACTGGTGTAGGAGTCATTGACCACAGGATGTTCAGCACTATGTGTCAGTTAGCAAACATTACATGTTTTTATTCATGTTTTATTATTATTTTTTTTAATTTTAAACCAACTGATACACCTACAGTATATTTATCTCTGTTTTCTCCTGCATCAGTCAGAACTGATGAAAACTACATCTCCAGTTGCCTAAACTGAACTTTCATAGCTCAACTGATGAAGTATAAGACTCCAATTAATCAGACCGTAGATCAGGAACATGTGAAATTTTAAAACTATTGTTAAATAAGGCAATGGTAACTAGCCCATCAAGCCTTTGTGATTATTTTGATTATGACTTTAATTGGACGGGGCACCTTTACCAATCTGTCATTGATTGACAGACTAAATGAACTAAATTAGTGTATAGCAGTTGAACAACATTATGACAAGTTTGTTAATAATTTGTTTGGTATGTATTCACTGTTCCTGTGTAGACTAAATTTGCTTCCATTTTTGAATGTCTTAACTTTTAAAATATCAAATTAGTCACAAAATGTAATTTTAGTTTTCAAGTTTGTCCAATTTTCTAACATTAAAACTAATAACAATGATTTTTATTGAAATTGGATCTTTTAGAATTGATTTTGTTTGCATCACAGGGTTGCTTTGACTAAAGTCAGTTAAGTTTATCATTTACCGGATCACAGAAATGTTAAAAAAAATTCAAAGTGAATTTTTTTCTGTTATTTTTCATTATTTCTTTCACATATATTTGAGTCTGGGACAAATATGGATTCTAATCAGAAATTTGGAAAACTACTACAAAATTGTTTTGGACGATGTCTAAAGTTTGCAGTTTTGATGAACCATGTTTCTGTGAAAAAAAAAAAAAAAAAAAGAAAAATGTATCATAGCAAGGAACTAAAGCTACATGGATATGTCTGAAACTTTTACACAGTCTGCAAATATATGTATCGTGATTTCATGTATTTTTCACGCCAAGGCGAATATGGGAAAATGTTAAACCTTAATTCTCTCTCAAAAATGTGATTCATCAACCTTTGTATTGTTTCTACTTTTTTGCAGTCCCTGATTTTTACATGCTCCACATGCTAGTCTCACCTTTGTAGAAATATGTGCCTTATCTTCAGCAAATTTACTAATTATGCTTTAGAAATAATATTTAAAAGTTGTGTGAACTTGGATGGATATTTGAATCTTGAAAATAAAACAATTGACATAAAAATGGGAACCTCTTCGAATGACTTATTGAATTTGTCCTTTATGCTTTCTCTACCCTTTTTAAGGTGGTAATTCATTTATAGCGTCTTTCTGGATGAGCTATTTTAGTGCCTCACAGTTGAGTATTGAGGAACTATGGCTTGAGACAATGTAGAGAGGTTTAAATCACAATCTGTGTCTCTCCTTAAGTGTTAGTGGACAGGATTTTATGGGGATTTCAGGCCACACTGGGCAGATCAGGCAGCAGAGTGTTACTGCAGTTTTGCCGCTATGGAAAAGGACTTTTACAGATTTTTATACCTGGACTGAAACAATCAGCCCAATAGTTGTCTGTCTTTTTAATTACAAAGAATCCTTGACTTTGAGATTGCTTATCTTTTAAACAACACCGTGAGCTGGCAGAAAACAGTAAGCACTTCTGAAAAAAGGTATGAGCTTTGGATGAATCATCTGGCATGGTTTTGGCTCAGAGACGAGCTGCCAGAACCCCCCCCCCCCTCCAGTGATAGAAACAGGTGTGGAAACGGACGTGCTCTCCTTCTGAACCCCTGCAACCGTATCTCATCTAATGAAGAACAATGGCTCTATTCCTGAAGGAGGGGGGAGAGCGGGGGGTTGGACCCCAAGTGACCCACGTCATCCTCTTACTGTTACTGCCCCTGTCAGTCTTTGAGCAACTGTGCTGGCAGGCCAACAGATGACTACTGGGTCGCATCTGGTCTCCCTGCACTTAGTGTAATCAAAGGGAGAAAAAAAGGTTTATGGCCTACTTGTTAGTGAGCTGCCAACTGATGGGATGTCAAGTAAGAACCCTCCAATTCTAAATCTCTTGAGGGATTGTTAGAAGAGGGTGGGCTTGGGTAGCAATCTGCCTTATTGACAGCAGCATATACAGGCCAAGGTGCTATGCTGAGCAGTAAAACAAGCTGACCATGAAAGGCAAGTTTGTCAAATTATTCACCATTTATACTCATATTTACAAAATAGTAATATCCAAAAGGTGAATTCAAATTCTCTTCAGTTCTAAAGAGTTGTTTTGCTACAGCAAGCATATAACAAATGCAGATGGGTAATAAAGAATACTGCAGGGCTGTATTTTGTTTATTCATAGATAAAAGGTAACACATTAAATATACACTATATTTTCCTTTACTTTGCACATATTCTCTGACTGTGCCTCTGAGGCTGTTTATTTTCAGATAAGAAGCTGTATTACAAGTTTTAGATGTGAAATTAAAGCCCAGTCTGGTCATTGGAGCTTGACAGATGTTAGAGACAAAGTAAAGATGGGCCAGCCTCATATTCTGTATTTTTTTTCTGATTTTTTTTTTTTTTTTGAGTCTTTTTACTTCTTAAGTTGTCTTTTCATCTTTTCTTTCTTTTTCTTTCCTCCCTAGCCGAGGTTTGTCTTTAAAGAATTGGATTGTGTATAGTATATTATGACAGATGTTGATGACTCTTGTGACATTTGTGCTTAAGATCTCAACTTTCCCTGTTGTAATTAAAAAAAATGTAATAAAGTTTGATTTATTTGTAGTACGATCTGTGAAAAGGTGTGTGTGAGCATAATGATAGATGGATGGATAGATACACAGACAATAGGAAATGCAGTGTGCAGATGGTGATTTCAATACAAGAAAAATTGACCTAGACCCACTTCAGATAAAGTCACAATAAAGTAAAAGCTCCCTTATCCTAATTACGGGTTTTCAAAACGTTGAGGCAACACGTTGCATTTATATTTAGATGGCTGACACTGAGTCTTGTCATTTTACCCACTTAGTTGTTTTAATCCAGCCATTATAGTTTTCCTGTGTAAATGGCCTGCAGCACGATGTCATGTTTTAACATATTAACTAGCTTGATGTCTATGCCTTGACTAATCATGCAAAGTGATCACAAGTAAGAGTGGATATTTTTCCCAGCTGTGTTCATAATAACTTCTCTAGTTTTTCTGTGAAAATCTCTAGACGGGTATCTCCTCCTTGTTGAGAAGTTTCTCTTCTGTATATTTTGTTTTTTTAATCGGAAAGGGACCCGAGTAATATTATTGAATAATATTATCTTGGTAATAAAGTCAAAAGCGGCATCATATATGAGCTTAGTTTTAATTTCTGTCAGTGTCTTTGGACTGCCCCAGCTTTGTTATGGTTGTAAGAGATACAGATATTGGTTGTGCTTTGACACGTCATGGATATAAATATATATAAATAATATTCATTAATATATTTATTACATGGACAAGATGGTAGAGTTTTGACCGACATCCCAGTCATGTTGACATAGAAAGGTCTATGGAGTAAAAGCTCTGTATGCCTAGTTATGTTCCTGGTATTTTTAGCTGGGTTGTGATGTTCCCATCCTAAAAGGCAGTTCTGATACCTCAGACACTCGATGGAGTGGATCACACCGTGCTGGAGTATGAGGATAGTTACATTTGTGATTTATGCAAACTGTATTTCTGACAGATTGCAAAAATACTTAACCTTGTCAAGTGTTTTGGACCAGATACTATAAAAGTTGCGGATACCTGAACACACAGTTTTTAGCAAATCTAGATTTAAATTCCAAAAATAAAAACCCAAGCATTTCTTTTAAGTTTTCTTAATGTGTGTTCAGTTATATTGATGTGACTATACAGATTATTTTTGCTTCCCTATTTTCTCCCTGTTTAAGATTTTGGTGAAAAAAAAAAAACAAAAACAAGCGTATATTTCAGGAGAAATTATACGAAAGTAAATTTATGATTAAATTATAAGGATTCTATTGAGAGCATGTTGCTCAATACCTTAAACTGTGTTTTTTTTTTGTTTGTTGTTTTTGGAATTTTAGAACAAAATTGGATCCTTGGAGGATCTGCTGAAAGCTTTCCAGATTGGTGGAAACTAAGAGAAATGCAAAGTAGTTTGTTTTCTTGGAGATACTTACTGCTGTTACGTCCTAAACATTTTATTAGTTTTTTTTGATTGATGATCAACGATAGTGTATCCAAAAAATCGTTTTCTATATTGTTCTAATTATTGTGCTAAATGTGTTTAATAAATCTGTAAATATATCATCCTTTTAGCATTGCTGATTAAATCTATATTTTTTGTATAAGGTTTTATTTCAGGTCTTCATTTAGAAACTCCTAATGTTTGGCTCCTGTTGCATAAAACCTGAACACTAAGTCTTTTATTGGTTCTTTTTAAATTTCAGTAGAAAGCCTTAAGAAAATAGAATCCTGTTAATTTCCTTCTTGTCTAGCATTGTGAAAACAACCTTGTACTATTCTTGAGGAAAATGTAAGCTTTTTAATACAAACTTACAAACTTATTAAATGAGATTGATGCTCCAATATTGGCTTCTCTCCATCAGTCACTCAAGTGTTACTCCGATTTTCATCAGTGAGCTGTCGGCTGGAAATGAACATCTAGGCATTTGAGATCCTACTTAAAAGTAGCATTTTTTTTTTCTTTTTAGCTTCCCTTAAGGAGAGGTGGTAAAATAGGGAAAAAGCAGAAACCAAAAGAGGCCTTTTACTCTGAAGCACTCACACATGAGCCCTGGAAACATCAGAGAGCTGCTGCAGGCAGGTGGTTTGGTTTTGTGCATCTGACACGAGAAAGCAGTCCTCCCACGTGTCCATCCAGTGATGGAAAATAACATTTCATTTGAACAAAATATGTATTTTTAACAGTTAATAAGGTTTTCCTGGAAAACCGTATCTGCTTGCAAACATTGTGCAGATCTATTGTAAAATGTGCTAAAACACTACTAAACTACAGTCCTTTCCCTCCCCTATTTTTTGTTGCATTTTTCCATTCAGCTGGCTAAAGATAATACTTTTGTGTCAATTTCAAAAGAGAACTCTTTTAAAACAAAACACTTATATTTTCATTATGTTTTTATCAAGTTTGACTTTACATAATCTTATACTACCGGAATCTGGTGCTGACCCATGTCTAGACATCGCTTTTGACCAATCAGACTTATTCTTTGCAGGGCAGCATTTCTCCTCTGCAAGTGCAGTTTACTTGAGGCTAGGGCTGGACGATAAGTCCAAAATTTATATTTATATATCACGATAGTTTTCTTAATTTTGGTCGACACGATATAATTACAATATCGATGTAGGAAAAATAAAAGCCTTAGAAAGACAGCCAAGAATGCCTACAACAGATGACTACACAAACTTGTGATGAATATTTTGTGATGTTTATAAAAATCCTCCAATGTAACATTTGATAAATATTAGCTTTGAAAAAAAAAAAAACATGAAACTATATGAAAACCTGGGACATCAGCCAGTGACCAATGCTATGTTTATAGACTGTGATGTATATCGAAATATTGAAAATGTGTGTAAAAGTCATCTCACCAATATTGAATGAAACCATATCGTGCTATATATTGATATTGAAATATTGCAGAATTGTAGATTTGTTAAACTTGGTCAGGTGTGACTAAGGAATTTTAGATATAACCATAGATAATTTAGATGTCTAAATTTGGTGAATTCAAACCCATTATGGCCTTGCCTTATGACATTACAGATTTTTTAGTGATATCTCAGAGCGAGATGCTCTCAGGCTTAGAGAGGTTTTTATGCCAAAGCTTACACTTGATATAAAGGATTGGTGGTTATGTTCAGTAGAAAGAGCCCTCTGGAAAAGTTAAACAGCTCAGACTTGATTTATCTGGAGGTTACATATTCATATGGGTTCATTTGAGCATTTTTGTGTAACATTGTAGGTCATATGGATTCCTACAAAGCTGTAATTGTAAGTTTACATGGTTGACAAAACTAATTCAACCTCCAAAGTGAAATGTTGCCAGATCACAGCATAAAGCATTTTCCGTGTATGTTTTGGAAGGCAATAAGTGCTTTTTGATTGTTCCTTTCCTCAGAGTTTGAGGGCTTTATTATCTTGCTCTGCTCTGGAGTCTCAGGGAGACATTGCCTTTTGTAATTGGACACATTTTGCTTGTGTCCATCAACACAATGCCAGATTCAACAATATACAAATAAAGGAATCAATGTGGATGATATAAGCTTCCAACCAAATAAAGCTGGTACTCTGCTGTAATCATCAGAGGGGAAATGAATGTCCTTCTGAAAACAATGCAGGTATGCAGCAGTCTCAGAATCTCACTATGATCCCATCTTTCATTTTACATAACACTCCAGCTAGTATTACATTTTGGGGAATTTGTGCCTGATGAGACCCTCCGGTCTGTTTCACTGTATCCTGTGGAACTGGATCATGTCTCCCTACTGTGCTCAGCTCCGTCCTTTGTCTCATCTATTGTAACCCTGTCTTGACTGATATGTTCTGCTCCAACACCAGACAACCACAGCACAATAACAGACCATCTTATTTTCTTTGTGTCCAAGTTGGAGGATGGAGAGAAAAATCGTACTGACTGGGGAACAATGGAGCTCTCCTTTGATCAGAAACTGTAGATTGGAAAGCTGTAAAGTACTGATTAATTTGATTTGGTCCCATAATTTCATTTTCTTTCCTAAAAGATCAGAGCTCCCTTTGGCTATTTCCTTTGTAACTAGGAGCCGTTTCAGACTATACAGTGTGGTTTTCATCAGAGGAAGCAATGACGTCTTTTGACACCGCAGTGTCGGGAAGTGCACATTCCAAAGTAATACTTGTTAGAGTAGAATTGGATAATTGTGTTAACCATGTGACTAACAGATCTGTTTTAATCTCTATTAATAGTAGAGCCCTCCTGTAAACCTTTATATGTCCATTGCTGTTTCTCTTGCCTTTACAAGAACTAAGATTATTTACTTCATGTGAGCTGTTTGTTCATCTATTTATGTTCATCTGTAGCATCTATTTGTGCTGACTGTGAAAGTCCCTGTACAGCAAAGACTAACTGCAGTAATTTAAATAGCATTAGTGTATTTTGGGAGGGGGATTTTTCACCTGGGTTGAGTTTACTTCCCTTAGAGCTGAAAACCAAGGACCATCCTATTGCCAACTAAGAAACGGCTAAAAAATGGCTAGTTGGCATCGGGAGTGTTTTTTTTCTGCCCAGTCAGTGTGTTCATCACCTAGCACTGACAGTGACTATCTCATCAGTAATAAAAAGAGGAATTATTTCCAACTTGTTGTAGCTTTCCTGACTCATCTCAAAAGAATGTCTGGCACAGTAAGCAGCGCTTTCCAGAAACTCATTTTTGTTCTATAATCCCTCCTTTTTATTGGTTTCTTTACCTACAAATTAGTAGTATACTATTTTGATGCCTATCTTTTCACTTACGGACCATTTTTTATGTCTTTTGGCCTTTTTGCACCCATTGGTTTAAAAGAGTTGTACCACAGAACAGATGGACCCATGCACCAGTTTTAGTTATTTTGATTAGAAGATGAATCACCATCTGTCTGAACCTGTTGAAATTCTTCTGGCTGAAGTGAAATGGAAATGGATACGTTTCGGGAAATATGGTGTACATATGAATTTGAAATGTAAATTAACTTTCAGCATTTTGTGAAAGTTTACCTCTAAAAGAAAGGGCTACAGTAAGAAAATGTCTTGTCAGCGTTTCTCGTTGAGTCTTCACTAGATGACACACCATTCCTCTGACACTGAAAGTTGGTCAGGACACAGTATAGCATGCAATCTGTAAAGAAGTGGGCTGGTAGGATAACCCTAAACAAAAAGTCAAGTTTATAGTTATGCTCTTTTAAAATATGATTGCAGTAACACTTTTTCTTTTTTATAAGAAACACTTTTAATATATTGGTTTCAGCTGCTGGATAATGTTTTCAATGTTTTTCGATTTAGCCATTTTTTTGGAGAACTCCCTCTAGGAACCTCTGTGCTTAATCATTTTTCATCCCAAAAAGGATGTATTTTTAATCACCATTATAATAATTATTATTATGGTTGAAAAGTACTATATTAAAAATGCAACACAATTTTCTAAGGAGGATCTAAATAAATTTACTCAAATTAAAAAATATATATTTCTATGGAAAAAAATATGAATGAACCTAATTTGAATGACCAAATTAACTTTACAGATTTCTAATATTGATGGATAAAAACACAGATAATTTGCACAATTGAAAGCATTTTATTGATATTTTTGGGCCCAGAAATGAACAACCTCAATGAGTAAAGGAGGACATCCAATAACAAACAGGAATAAAGGGGATTCTTGCTGACAGGAAATATGTGAATTCATTTGGTTACTCCAGTTTCTCAGATGAATCTCTATTTCAGTGGAAAATGAAAATGTGTGAAGAAGTAGTTTATGTACTGTTTCTTTTCTTGTTTTTAAGGGTGAGGCCATCTTTTTGTTCTCTCTACATTGTTGATCAGTCAACAAAATCCTGTTTCATGTTTATCATAGATTGAGCAGATACGATTCAACTGTTACATTTAGTTACTGGTAAACATTGCATAAGTATTTTTTTTCTTCTAGCAAATCTTTTTACGTTTTTTTATCTGAGTGATGAATCTAATGTATAAATTACCCCAGTGCTGGACGATATGGCCAAATATATAATATGATACATTTCTTAATTTTGGTCGACACGATATAATTTCGATATCGATGTAGGAAAAATAAAAAGCCTTAGAAAGACAGCCAATAATACCTACAACAGATAACTATACAAACTTATGATCAATATTTTGCAAATTTATAAAAGTCATCCAACATAACATTCAATAAATATTAGCTTTGAAAAACCAAAACACATAAAACTACATGAAAACCTGGAACATCGGTCAGTGGCCAATGTTATGTTTATAGACTGTAATCTATATTGAAATATTAAAAATTGGTGTAAAAGTCCAGTATTGAATTGAACCATAGCACAGTATATATTGATAGTGAAATATTGTCCAGCTGTAAATTACCCCTTATATTTTCTTTTCACAAAGTCACATTTCAGTTAATTATTATTATAGCTAGGCTTAAATCCAGAGGTCAGTAGTAACTGTCAACATTTACTCGGTTACATTTGCTTATGTAAGATTAAAAAAAAAGAAAATAAAAAAAAGACTTTTAGTAGTTGTAATATTACTTATTACTTTTACTTGAGTAATATTCGTATAAAGTGTCGGTACTCCAACTTGAGTAAAATCTGGCTAGCCTGTCCTATCCCATAAATTAGAATAATTCCAAGATTAGGTAAGCATACATAGATCATTGGAAATTATTTACCATGTCCTAAAATAATATACAGTTCTGTACAGTACATTAAAAATATTTAGAAAAAGTATTTATTCCGCATACATTTCTTTTTTTATTCATGACATTTATTTGTATTTTTTATGTACTGTATTTAAATCTTTAAAATACCAGAACTTGCACATAGTCTGTCTGTATTATTTACTTTTTACTTGACTAAAAGACATGTTTTAGTGCTACTCTTACTCGAGTGGAATTCTTTTTAGCTTTTTAAACCTGCTTGATGCGAGATATTATAAAATATTTTAAATTCTGTGAGTTTGGTTGTGTTTGTATGACCTATGGATCAGAGGATTGTGGAATGCCGTACGCTTAAGGGGAGGCCCCTATGCTAAAGCAGCTGGTGATAATAATCGATTTCGATAATAGGTTTTCCTACCTCTGCCCTTACTCCCGAAACTATTCTGACAGCACATCATGGCGACTCCTGACGTTGTTCCGCTTCAGCTTAAGAGTTCTTACTGATTTTCTGCATTCAGATTTAGCCTGTATATGGGAAATGCTGGTCTCGATTAAAGTAGATCATATGTAATTATGGTTGGCCTTTAAAACGTATGTGATATTTGGATTGGAATTAATTGGAATTGAAATTGTATGTTTTCCTCCAAAATGAGCAAAATAATGTCACTTGGCACCATGTCAGTAATCTGAATTGCAATTTACGTTATATCCATTTATTTCTTTATGCACTGTTGTATCGTCAGTTATTTAAAGGAAGTTCTTTTTATTAATTCACTCAAGCCTGCTGCACAGATGGCCATCACTGGGAATAGGGATTTCTTAGCGGACTCACAAGCCTTTATTTGTCTTTAATTGCCTTTTAGTTCGTCTTGTTCTTTTGAATGTCCATGTCCACTACAGATCATACGCCCAAATTAACTAGAGGAGCTGAGGAAATCTTATTCCCCACTTGGCATTGTGTTAATCCTGCCTGAATGGGCCTTGAGTCTCCTTGATTCTGAAGGGAAAAGGTGATAAATCTCTGGAGGCCCATCACTAAAACTGGGCTTTCCAGCTCTCCCACATTGTGTCCATATATAAAGATATGAGGCAGCCTCTATATTTTAAAAAGAATGGTTGGTTTAAAAGGGGGTAGTTTGCTATCTTTATTTCATTTGTTTTCAATATGGTGCTTTTACTTTGAATTAGAAAATAAATCATCTAAAAAGGTCTACTAGAAAATCATGTTAAGCAAATGAGCTGGAATGGCTAGAAATAATAAATTTTAAGGATTTAAAAAAAAAAATAGGTGCTAAAACTGACCACATGCAGAATAGGTCTTGTGACTTTATATAAAAATAGTTCTATGGTTTAGTCGCCAGCTGTGTATCATCAGTTTGAAATGTGACATAAAACACGTGATTCTCACTGCCTACATACCCACTTAGTGTCTTATTTGCAGTATATACCCCTCAGCTTCTCTGACCTGTCAAACAGTGCTGATGGAGGTAGGTATCTTTCTCGACATGTATTATTTTTCCTCCCACACCATAATTATTGCTTTTAATAATTATATTTTCCAAAGTGCTATCAGAAAATGTTCATGCTGTTAGATTACTAGTGCACCTTATGGAAAGAATCCACTTTGATTTAATTCAGGAGCATACTATTTTTGGTTTATTAGGTCCTTCAAAAACACAGTAACTCGCACATTATAGTTACTAAATGTATGATGGGTTCCACTCTTTGGTAATCTTTTGCCCAGGAAACATGTTGACATTGTTTTTTATATACCTGTAGCATTTCCTCAGCAACATGTGCTATGGTGTGAATGAGAACTGATCCAAGGAACTGCTGGTGCACATTTTGGCATATCAGAAAGATAGACTGAAAGTTGTCACCTCTATGTTTAAATTAGGTGTATCAGGTCTTTGTTTCCTCAATTAAATCCCTCTTAAAATCTTTTGTCTTTGTTCATTTTCCTCTATGAAAACACAGTTATCTTGTTTTGAAGTGCAAACATCACTGATGGTGCAAAATAAAATGTTTCTGCCAAGTTTCAATTTCTCATGTTGTTAAATTACAATGGGTATTCAAATATTAATATTGAGAAGTTATTTTGGAAATAAAGAAAGAACATACTAACAGAAGCTGTAGCTTTGTTCATTTTCAGGTTTGGGATACCACACAGTATTTGTGCTCAGGGCCCCTAAATGGCTACCACTGCCCCAATCTTTTTATCTGAAAATACCTCCCTAGCGTTTTTACAGTGATATTTCCCTTTGGATATGCTAATGGAATATAGATGTCAACATCTGTTTTCTTGTGTAGTGAAGGACTGTTCAGAGTGCTGCTAAACATTTCTCTAACTCTGCTCCACTCTAAGTCCCTTTAGAGCTAGGCAAACATTACGGCCTTGATCATTTATTTTTATTTATTTCTTCTTTTCATCACTCATCTAAAATCATCTACAACTACCAGAGCAATAAGAAACTTAACACATTTCTTCCCCAATGAAAAACCATTTACACTTTTTTGAGTTTACTTTGAATGAATGTGTTAAGTGACCTTATGTGACATAAGTGGTTTCATTTTAAAATTCCCACCTTGGAAAAATTCCCAATTTAAATCTACAGGGATCATTCTGAGAAGTCTTGAATATAGACTTTAATAAATTGGTTTTATTTGTGACAAAAAAACATTTAGGACATTTGTTTGTCTGCTCCGGTGTTGTAATTGTTGGAACAATGTATGCCATTGAGAGATTCTAAATGTTTGTTAATCTTGACCAAAAATCATATAAATCTTGTTATATAATCAAAAAATCTTTTGAAAAGAAAATCTTTATATCTTTGAAAATCTTTTGAAAGGAGGAAAAGAACATGAGGATCTTTCTTAGGTTTAAGATTATTTTTTAGCTCCACTGTTATTAGTTAGTTAGATTTACAACAAATAATGTAGTTGGATCAGCCAGTAAAAGTCAATTGGTAGCCTCCCCCTTCATCCACAGATGTTTTTATTTGAGTCTTCACTCTTTTTTTATCAAGCTAATGTGCTGAAAGATGACAAGAGAGTGCCATTTGAGAACAAAAATAGCAAAAGCTGGGTTTAAAGTCCATGTCAGTCTGCCTCACCGCATCATCACATTAATGTAGGGAGGGAAGAAATGACAACAGTGGGTCATTTCAGAGGAATAATGGCAAAGCTACCAGACTGTGACAGCAGGTCCTGCAACACGGCTAAACTTTACAGATCTGATTTCCTATTATTCTCTTCACCACAAAGCACAACACCAAGCTTTGCTTGTATCACTGTACTATATTTCGCATTACTCATTTGAGGTTGCATGAATAATTAAAAAACTGCGAGTGCTCTTCTTCAGTCTGTGAATGCCACATATTATTTGGGCAGTCATGCAACAAGAAGTGAATGAACTTTCTGCAAGGGGAACATGTAGTTCCTGAAAAGAAGGAAGGCAGGTGGTGTTGTGCTCTGTGAATTCACAAATACAGATATGTAAAAGGCCTCATAGCAAACCCTGTGTGTTTCTGTTTTAATTTGACTTCAAAATAGCCAGAGGTTATCAGCAGAAAACAGGCACATGCTATACTCCTCAGAATCTTAATAGATTTGAATGTTAAATAAGAGATACAGCCAACCTGGCTTTGATGTCTCCTTGCCTTCAACCAGGTCCTGCCTAATCTGCCCTGTAATAAGTACACCAGGGTTTTTATTATTTTTCTTCTAAACACAGTGTTTTTCATAACAGTTTGTCTTACGACTTGGCTTTGCTGTTACATGGTACAGCAGATTATCCATATTTCAGGTTCCCAGTCTTAAATTTTTAGTGCCCAGTACTAAACCACTTTAAAATAGTACATAAAATAGTTTTTCATGTTGTATAGAACCAGTTAAAAGAAAAAAAAGAACAACAAAACATTAAGAATTCACCTAAAAGACAAACAAAAAAAAACAAATATCTGGTTCCTTTATCTGGACTTAAATGGAGTTTAGTCATAACTTCTTTCCCAAGGCTATATGTTTCTGTGTTTATCTGTTTCTTATGGCACCATTTTCCTACCTTTTCTTTTTCAAGTGATGGTTTCATTTTTCCTTTTTCCTTTTCACAAGTCTGGTGGTTTTTAAAAATTAATGCCAACTTCTTGTCAATTTTGGCCTCTGACTTGCTGATTTCGAATAATTTCATGTTTAGCTTTTAACAACTATTGCACAAAAGATAACAGATCAGGAGTAGGTTCCTTTATAGAGTTGTGCAATAGAAGGTTCAAGCTCAATTCACCCCTTCATTTGTTGTCCTCACACACAGCCAGTTTGGTGTGTGTTTACAGAAAAATATATGATAGTCCCTAAGTTGTTAGATTAAATAACATTTACCATCTCCTTTAGCGTGGACATTAAATATAAAGTATAACATAAAATAATATGATATGGCATCATGTGCAGGCATTGAATATTGAAACATTGGATACAAAACATTGCAAAGCAAAGCCATCTGCAAAGTAGGTTTTCTGTAACAAAACAAACATGCTGGCGAAATGCTATAAATTTGTATGTAGTTTGGGAATGTGTATATATTTGCTTTAGGTGTCTGAAAATGTGAAGGCTGCTGATTTTTAAACTAAGGTTTTAAATTTCCTCCTGTGTTTTTTTTATTTTGTTGTTTTTTTTATTGCCTTCATTTTCCAGTAGATTGTGTTGTTGCTGAAACTGATCCAATCCTTTTGCCTGTTTATCAGGGCAGCCAGCTCTTTATAGCATGTAATTGTCAAACACTGTGGATGCTGCTATTCTTTTCCCCCAACATCTTCACTTAATTTATCACATTCCTCTTTCTAAACAAGATTGCTCTAGTCAAATTATTCTCTTGGCCCCAGGGCCAAATTCGTCCTGTGGCCCATCTTTATACAAATCAAATCAAACTTTATTTATAAAGCACTTTTCCTACATGCAGCAACGCAAAGTGCTTTACAATGTAAAAAGAGTTTAAAAATAAGTCACATAAAATGTATACATAGATAAAAGGAGAACAAGCACATACACAAAACACACAAACAGTCCCCCCCTTCAAGAAAAACTCTAACCCCTCACTCAACTGACAATAAAAGTAGATGTAAAAAAAAAAATCCTCCTAAAATATAGAATGTGAGCTGCATAACATATTGATGAATGTCGATTAATTTATCTAGTCAACCCTCATAAAATGTTTGTGGTAAACTAATGACAGAAGTTGTTGGGAACGCACCATTTTCTTATGTGCTTCTGGCAGTGTAGTCTTTTAATTAAGGGCTGTCATACTGAGATGACTTGAAGAACCTGGGAGTCGACTGTATAAAGCATCTTGGGTCTTTCAATTTAGTTTCTTTTAGATGAGTGTCTCAGAAAAGAACATGTTAAAAAATACTAATAACAAGCCAGGAGGCTTGATGCAAATAGTTTATTTTTACATGTTAAATCTGTTTTTGTTTTATACAATAGAAAACATTTTTTGGGGGGGATTTGAAGATGGTAAAAATCTTCCTAAATAACATTGTAGCCCCTTTATGAGTTATAATGAACTTAGTAACTATGTAGAATAAATAAAAACATATTCAAATGTAAAGACTTCAACCTTTTTTGGTCTCTGGACACATCAACCCCTGTGATGCACCTTTTAATAAATGGAAATCAAGATGAAGCATAGGAAATACATTTTGCTGTATATTATGGGTTCTAGTATGTTCATCATAAATGTTTTTTAGTAATGAATATATTAAATTTGTGTGAGTTAAAGCAGTAATGTTTAAATAACTCTTCACTTAGCCTGGATTTGCAAACTATGAACCTAAGTATATTACAGCAGACCCTTAGTATATCGGAGCAGAAAAATTGTGCTAGAAATACCTGAGGGATGTTGTATTTAGTAAGTTAGAATATGGATTCTCACATACCTTTTCTTAATGCCCACAACTAATTCAATTTTGTGATGAAAACGCTAAAGTCATTACATATTCAGGAGTTTTAATGAAGTTTTAGTTGACGAAAAGAAGAAATGCAAATATTTCTAGTATGCATCTTATCATGTTTTAAATAAATCAATTTGACTATATACTTCTTTTAATGATTTTACTGGTGTTCCCAGCTGATCAAATGCCTAAAATGACTATATTTAGCAAAAACATTTTTTTTTTTCTTGAGGAACTCCCATATGTGCAAACTTGGTACAAAACACTCAGTGTTAATCACAATAATGCTTTTAACAACTCTAAAAATAACTCTAAAATAACTCTAAAAGTTCACGCTAAATACACTCTAAAACAGGATCCACTGTTGAGCATGTTTTTGGTATTTCCCTTCCTTCACACACCTGACTTAAATTAACATTATATTAGTTTTTGCTTAAAAATATCTTTAATATAGCCTTTTATTTGACTCTTCACAACCATCACATTGTTTGATGAGTAGACTGCCCCTTAGTAGTTCAGTGTCAATGCATCTATAAGCCTGTATCCTTTTTTCCTGAATTACTTAAGATTGGAAGTTTCGACACTGTTCGGCAGTTGTGACATCAACCATGTCCATGTTAAATGGGTCAGACCTACTGTAGCAAACATTTAAAGCGTTACATTAAAGATGGATTTAAAAATAGATCTGGAGCAGAACTGAGTTTGTTTGTGCTTTATTTAAGTATTGATTAGAAAGTAAATCAATACACACGGTTAAACAGGCACACTTTGGTAAAACACATGGTTAAACAAGCACACAAGTGTGCGTATTTAAAAATAGAGAGTGTGACTCACAGGGATTTCGAAAGTGAGCGGCACCTCGTCCATATTAGTGATGTGGCTGGGCTGGATGTGTTTATCAGTGATATGTTTGCTGCAGTAGGAGCGGAAGATGTCCAGCTTTTCATTATAATCCCTGGAAATTGCTGCGCTACCGTAGTCCTGGTACGGATGGAAAAATGGCACCGTTTCATGAGACGAAAGCACCAAGACAGACCTCCTTGGAAATGTTCGATTTTCATTTCTTCGTCTAGCGTTGCCGCTTTAGGTCGAATTGTGACCGTTGAAACGCTTCTCCCGCTCGTTCTCTGCTCGATGATCCATTGTTCGAGTCTTTCCTCCAACTCTGGCCACCTCGCCTTATTTCAGCTGAAACTCAGCTGCGTCTTTTTCACTTGTCGGAGCTCGTTTTCCAGCTTCCTCCACTTGCGAACCATCGATTCATTGATCTTAAATTCTCTCGCGGCTCGATTCCCATGTTCCTCCGAGTAGCTGATGGCCTTCAGTTTAAACTGTGCTTCATAAGCATGCCCCTTTGCCATTTTCAGGGTTGTTAAAACAGCGATGTTCTGCATAACGCACAAACCTGTTCTTTTATATACAATCAAAGCCCCCACTTCCCCCTTCAACGTTCTCATGGTGTTCTCTACTACGTCCACCTTACAACAACAACACACAAGGCGCACTGCACGGTGCGCCACACGTTTTTAAGAAAATATTAGACTTTTATGTGCGCCTTGTCGTCATGAAAATACGGTAAATAGGTTAATAAGATATGTATATATATCTATATATAGAGATATATATAAATATCTCTATATATAGATAATATGATTAGCAGGCCCCTGCTGCCCATGGTGGCCACTGAAGAAGGAGTGGACAGTCCAGGGCAGTGGGTCCTGAGGACTGAGTTTGAAAACCACTGCACTTAAGGTCCCTATTAAATCAAACTGTTATTGCCTTGATGAAGGCAAGGATCAACCAGTGCAACAAATATAAATAGATCCACACACACCGTATCACAGGACAGGTGGAGGAGGGCGAGCCAAATAAGTACAAGAAATGGTGCAGCATTGTTGATGATTTCATTTTTGACTGACGGATTCGATGCATGATAGGCGGAAGTGTCAGTGATCTTGCTCATCTGACAAGTCAACAACATTTTCGTCTAGTGTTTGTCGCAATGAAAAGAACTCAAGTCTCATAATTTTTAGTAATCTAATAGCCATGTTCGTTTTTTTTACTGTCTTTTCGAAATATAGAAAAGGTTAGTCGAAAATATGTTTTTCGTCATAGTCATTGTTAACGGAAACAGCACTGATCCCGAAGAGTTTGAATTGAGGTCAAATTGACTTTTAACCAATTTAAGTGAAATGTTTTAAAACCAATGCCAATCCACAGGGGTAAATAAAAACCTATTTGGTAAAATACCCTTTTTTGGGCTAATTTGCTTAAGTCAGAAATCAATAACCTTTTAGATAATCGATACCAAGTCTTCTGTGATTGTTCTTGAGATGCTAATTATGGCAAAAACTATTGAATGTCTTTTTCTAGTTCTGGTGTAGCAAAAAGCTTATAGCATTTTAACATTTTTATTAACCTTTTTAAAAACTCTAGTCGAAGCACCGATCTATTTAACCAGCACAGAGGTCCATCCTCCTGCACACATTCCAAGTCAGGTGCAAATCAAATATCCGCCCTTTGTGTTTCTGGATGGTTGGAGCCTATTGTTGTTCATGAGCTATGTGATTTGTCTTTTGAATCATAATGGTAGTGCTTATCTAACTTCTTAGGAAACAGTTCCATGAGTGAATCGTAAATGAAACCGCAAACCTCTCCCTGTTAATTGATGGCTTTTCTTTTTTCACAAAGATGGCTTCTTTGACACCTCTTTCAAATCATCTGTCCTCTCTGTCTAAAATCTGAATACTTTGGTCTTCAAAGGTGTGTCCTTTGCTTTTGAGGTGCAAGTGTACAGCTGAACTTGCCCAGAGCTGCTGGCTTTCCTGTGCCATGCCATGTGTTTATGAAGTTATTTGGCTTCTCAAGTATAGGAGGCTTTATAGTCCTTGCTACACTGGATCGCATACACACAGCTTAGGTCTTGGTTTTCTGTCTTAAGAATGAACCAGTTTTTGTCTGTGTGTTTTGTCAGGTTTGAAATTAACCAGTATGTTGTGAAAACCACTTATTTACATATATTAATTGATGGTACTCACATTCCTGTTATTGAAAACATGTTTGTAATTGCTATGAATTTTGTTTTAGCTGCTGTAGTAATAAATGTTGTGTTTCTATTCTTGAATAAAACTCATTAAATCATATTTGTGTGCGAGTATGAGGTAACGGTTTAATTTTAACTTGCTCATCAGAGTGCCCAGTGCTTTGCACACAAATATAATGAAATGGTACGTTTTATTTTCAACACAAAATACCGTAATATTCCTTTACTACTTTGTGCAAGTCATTGATGATGTACGAAACAACACAGGGTACATCCTGTGTGGAACCCAGTGGGGAGAATTTAAATGTGAAGACTGTTGTAAATTTTTCCTACACTCTAGTGTGCAAATTTTAGTCTTGAAAGAACAGATGTGGATACTTCAGAGAGCATGAAAATAAATTGCCCCAGGGCAATTTCTAATTTGATCCAGTGAAAGAAAAAAAAGAATACAATTATTCAGCTACATATCTACTGAAAAACGTATCCCTACCTCACATTTTAAACGAATAATTCAGGCAATTTCATTAGTTAAAAGAGAACATCCTTTGCTTCTGTCCCATTCGTTTTCCTCTGTCTGTGTTTTATAACGTGAACTTTACTGTGCTTTGTGAGCTACTCAAAGTACTTCTAGTCCTTAGATATGTCCTAATATACCCATCTGTATTCCTACTTTAATAGAGCAGGGAGTGCTGCCTGGTGTCTGCCCAAACCGACACAGTCCCCCATTGCAGGCTTCCTCAGAAGTTTTGTTTTATTAAACTTCCTGCATGTATGGCAGCACAATGAGAGCCCCTCGGAGATGAGGGGATTATGGTGAACCCATGTGGGCTAGTCTTTGAGCAAAATCAGTCAGGCCTATGGAGAGGCAGCCTAGTAATTTCCCTCTGCTCACACTGCCATCACTGTAGAATGATGGTGTTCTTGCATGGAATAAATAGTACAGTTAGACACAGCTCTTCATGCCACTTTTATCACATTTCTCTGTGTGCTCGCATATGCATAGATTGTCGCTTTTAGCAACAGCAAGAGCAGTCATGGTGACTCAGAAGTGTAAATGTAGTGTTTTTATGATAGAGAAAAAACTCTTAAGCAATATTTTCACGTAAAAGTCATTAAGACATGCTGCACATATGAAATAAAACATAGAACACAGAGCAATCAGGCTTTATAGACTTTATTAGGCATGGACTTGAATGAAAGTGTGACCGTTCTCTTAGGGTTATATAATATATTATAGCTTCATGGGATTAAGAAGAAAAAAAGGCTGCTATAAAAATACAGTGGGTTTCTAATGGCACTGATGGGATTACCTATTGCTAAAGCACACTCCAAAACCAACTTTGATAAAGATGTTTAAAAGCCTTTGCAATACTGAGACAATACCAGATGAAATCCTGATCATGTCATTTTAAGACCAAATGGAGAATATGTGATGCTGTGGAACCAAACAATTTACTTGAGGTATATTTCAATTTGTTTTCTTACCTTTATTTCAAATCCTCTATAAGTGTATTTTTTTCTAAAAAGCTCATTCCTATTCACATGACCAAAGCACAAAGCTCCAGGTCAAGTCCTAGCAGAGTTTACAAAACAAGTTTTTGTTTGGATAAAAAAGGGTTTTCTTTCCTTTGATGGGGAGCGCAACAGACCAGTTTGTATCTTAAGGTTGTGTAATGGTTGCCATGGTGACTTCTCGACCCTTTTAATTTTTACCAACTCCTTAATTTGATTTGTGTAGTGTCCATCCATCTTTTCGTCCATCTTAACTTTAGTTATGATGGTTTTAACCTTTACCCATTCATGCTGAATCCCATACTTAAGTGCATATTACTGAAAAATTCCCTTGGACTCACGTTTCCTGAAGGTCTAACATTGACTTGTTGCTTCTAGTAATACATTGACTGCACAAGCTGTGACCTAACGATCAATATAATACTGTCTCACTATGGGTTGATTCCTCTGCTCCCATGGTTGAAATGAATCTATTATTCATAGTTTTTTTTTACTGTGCTTTCTGTGTTCATATTGGATTGTAACACTAAAGAAATGCACCGAAAGTGGTTTCATATATGTCGTAATATTTTTTTAGATTGATTGTAGCTTTAGTTTTAAAGCTTTTCTGGATGTTTAATAATGATAAACATTGCTTTATATTTAGCTAGGCTATATTACACATTATGAAATGTGCAGTAATGGAAAGATTACCTTTAATGGGTTGATTGAAAGTGATGTTTTGGTACCGCAGGCACTTCTGTGCTCCTTTGGCAACCCCCACTCTGCTGGCAAGACTGCCTTCAACTTTATGACTTGGCTGTAGGGAATTGCTCCCATTGAGTCATATAAGCATGGGAAAACTTTATGACTGATGTGTATGATGATAAATTCTGGTTTGTATGGTTGAATGTCAGATGGATATAGGTGGTAACATGAAGGTTTTATGTCATTTAAACTGGTTGTATAATTAAATCTATAATAGCTTTATTTTGAAGTATAGTTGTAATAAAATAACTATACTTTTATAAATGAACTATGAACCAGTTTTTTTTTTTTTTTTTTTTTTTTTTTTTATCCATTTCCGACATTATCTCATGTTTATTAACAACTCTTTGTGAGAAAATGTGTTTGAGTGCCTTTTGGGACAATCCTTTAATTTACAGGTGACTTTATGGTAGGAAAAAAAAAGATAACTACAGTCTATCGAGATGCATTTTAAAAACGCCTGTCTGTCTGTCTGTCGCCCTCCCTCCCTCCCTCCCTCCCTCCCTCCCTCCCTCTTGGGGGCATAACACTGGACCATTTAGAACCAGTCCAATCATCTCCTTAGCCCAGATATGATGATGCTGTTGATCCCATAGCTGTGCAAACGATACCAAAGCATTGGAGTACAAAAAAACTATTTTGTATCAGTTGAATGTGATAATTTGATTGTGATAAAGAAACTTTTGGGTCTTCCTTAAAATTGACATTTCATAAATAAACCCATAATCACATGCATATGGAGGCATATTTGTATATTTATTTATGGGTCATATTGCACAGCATTACCACATGTCCTTTAAAACCTTGTGTGGAATTAGTCCAAACTCATCATGCAGGTTTCAACAAAACATTTTAACGGAGATGCTTGAAGCGTAAATAAATATAAAGCATAAATAAATGAGTGGAGGAAGAAAACCTCTGTGGTGACCTACACTAATGACAAACAAAGCTGACCTTTTCTCTCTGTCGCATACAATTGCTCACACTTTGCCAAACAGTGAAAGCAAACCTTATGGCTCCCTCCCTGCTCTTAGCCTTCATCAAATATTAATCACATCCAAGACAGCGTGGCTTTGTTCACACTTTGGTACACTGATCTATGCTGACAGAAAGATCGGCTGAGCTGTGATGCTTAGCAACACATTAATTCAGTCATCTAGTTTAATTGAATTAGGGTCTCTATAGAATCATACGACAGGTGAAGATGTGGGACTCATGATCAAAGAGGTGAAAAAATTGAAGCAAATTAGAGGAAAAAAAATTTATTTGGTCTAAACACATAATGACATTTTGATGCAATTTTGTTGGTGAAATCCAATACAACTCATTTGGCCTAACTTCTAAATAAATTCCTCAAACACTGAAATACTCTGTCCATGAACAATATAATTTCACCGGAGCTCCAAGCAGACTCTTAAATCCCTACTATAGGATGGGGTGTACTTAATATTGAGCACATTTCACATTACAGACTGTCCAAGTGACGGCCAATGGATTTCTCAGACACAGATGTGTTTTTCTGTGCAGCGTGCCGAGCCACAGCTCAGGCAGGATACCGGGTTCCAAAAGAAAGGCCAGAGCACCACGCCGTTTCAAGAGATTAGAGGCTGGTCAGCACAGGGAACCAGATCGATACGTCCTCTTAGGGAAAGGATTGACCGTGCATTGATCTGGCCCTAACGGGGCTGGAGAGGCAGAGGAAAAGAAGAGAGCTCTGATGATAACAGCATAGCCAACCCAAATCTCGATTTCTGAATCACAGGGAGAAACGTCTTTTATTTTGGTCTTCAAAAGATTTTCTTCAGGTGTTTTAAGATTTCTGTCTGGTGTTGCCTGTAGAAAATAAACCAAAAGTAGCTCTCTGTAGTTTTACTATCCTGCCCATTTAAGTTGTGTAAAATATTTAAGGAAAAAGGGATTTAAGCACATTCTATAGAATTTGATTTAAATACTAAATATCAAAACATGTTTTTGCTGAAAATGTAAGCAAGAAATAAAAACAGCTTTTGCAAGAATTGTAAGATGTATTTTATTGTTGTAGGAAATTATGAGACCATTGCAGTGACTGCAGAACCACATTGGTTGGAATACATCGAACCCAAGGTCACTTCAATTAATAAACCTGCAAGATTCTCTTGTTTGGCTGATATAAAATAAATAATTGGGGAAATATCAGCTGTGTTGGTCAGACCGAGATTGACCTGGTGTCTACCAAGGTCAGAACCACGTGGGTATAGCTGTAGTGGTAGAATCGACTGGTCTTTCCAGCATCTCTTATTTCTGCTAGGTGTAATTGTTCTCACTTCATAGGATACAATTTTTTTTTTTTTTTTTTGTCAGATCAGACAATAAATCTTGTCCTGCATGTTGTCCCTCTCTGGCATCTCATTGAAATGATTTAGAACTGTGGGGACAGTTTAAGAAATGTATGTTTTGAAACCTGGCTTTCTCAAACTGCTCATCTTGAGACCATAAATCACACTATACCTGGTAGAAATATATACCTGCATCAGTATATTACACTTAACGACACAAAGAGACTTGTAAAGACTTGAAAAGTTTGTTGTAAGCCGAGTGATTTGAGTCTTTAGATTTTTTGACACAGTGGTTTTTAGGAACTATTGCAAAAATTTGAATAGTTAAAATCATGAAATATTAGGAAAATTAGAAAGAAATGAATGTGGAAATAGTCAAAGTCTTAATGTATTTTGCAATCATCACAGGACTGTTTTTTTTTTTGTTTTTATTCCCTTTTTTTTAAAGAGTAAATATTCCAAGCTATTGAAACAAACACTGGAGCTGTATGTCAAATAAGTGAAGTTGGTTATGCTGAATATGATATAGATCATCAGTTTTTAATACATTACGATCACACAGACATCTGACTATGAGAATTTCTTTATTTATGATTCATTTGATGTAAATTACCCTGATGTCGTTTTCACTGCAACACTTTTCCTGCAGTTCCCATAATTTGAATGTGACATTTTCAAATTGTATTATTTCCAAAGTTCATTAACTCAATTCCTTTTTTTCCTGTATCCTGGCAATGTGGCAATAACAATAATTGTCTTGAAGCCAAAAAGAGCCCAACAGATTTTGCTTTCACAAGTGGAGCAGTAGGGCTATCGCCATAGTGTTCCCCTTGTTTTATACATATAAATTGCTTTATTATAATTATGCAGGGAGTTTTACAGATTATATGGACACTGCAATGTAAGTAGAACAGGAACAGAAAAACAGAGAGAAAAAAATGAGAAAAGATGAAAGAAAAAGGGAGACAATGATGAAACATCTTCAGTCTGCTTCACCACCTGCAAATAGATTCAAAAAGAACAGCACAACCGAAGGACATGGTACGAGACATACAACAAAGTAACACCTAGATACTATTGCTAAAGCATGAGTAGCATTATGTAATCTGACATATACTCTGTGTTATCTGAAGATAAGAATACAAGCTTTCTGTATGGAACTGAATACCAGTACCTCGAACCAAGCACCTGTAGTTGTTTGTGAAACTGCACTTGTGCATGTAAAGTTTCTCCAAAAAAAAAAAAAAGTGTAATAGTGGATGTGGAGAGCCGAAGAAGTGCCCCCCGAGAGCACCGAATCCAGCACTGGGAGACCTAAAGTCCTAGACGCCCAAAGGGGACCCCCGAGAGCAAAGGCGCCAAGGAGGGACAAACCCAGGATATCTGACCCCCACCAAGGGAGGAGAAGAGACAACCCTGTGGAAGTCCGCCAGCCACCGCAGTGCCGTAGCCCCCTGGGAGCCGCGGGGACGAGTCCACGGGCTCAGCCGGCAGCCAGCCACCCCAAAGTGAATCCGGCCAGGGGCCCCAGGGAACCGAAGCGCCAGGGGCGCCCCACCCCCCAGTGGGAGCCCCAGCCGAGCCCCGCAGGGAAGCCGCCAGGAATAAGCCAGTAGCCACCCGGGCATCCACCCCCAAACCCCGAGCTCCTCCAGTGCACCGGAGAGCACTGTTTATGGTTGCATGCTCTACTACATGCTGCAGCTGACTATAAAGGATTTACCAGCACTTGGAACATCAAAGAGATGAAGCAGAAGGTTTTGACTTTTGAATATTATCTAAACAGATGGAAACTGATGCTTTGTAAAAAAAAAAGAAAAAAAAAAAAAAAGAAAAAAAAACACACGCCAAAGACTCCATACACAATCGTTTAATATACAGCTTTGTGGACTGTGGAAGTGAAGGTTTACTTCATGACTACCAAGTAGTTGGTTGGACTATGAGCATCTGGTTGTTCTGCAAAAGCCTAGATTGATCCTGCAGCCAAGTGCTCTTAGGAATTACTGTATGTCTCTGGCATCGATTGGACGATTCAGCAGCTACATTCATGCTTTGGTATTGATCTGTGCATCATTCTATCTCAATGTTATTGTTTGGCCACTGGGATAGATTTCTGCTGTGGCTGCTGCGGCCGAGCACTTAGAGGAGCTATAGCTTTAAGCATATTGGATTGGTTCTTATCTTTTGTTTGCCTCTTGTCATCATATTTGGCACATACTAATTAAAGCATGTACTTTACAGAAATCGATAAAGTAGTTTGATTGATTTGCATTCAGAAAATGTTGAAACACTTTTTAGTTTAGATAAGGGTGCAGAGGTATGCAGATCAATGTGTAGTCTTGTATATTTCTTGACTTTTAAAACTACTGCTTTAGTTCTTATCTTGTGTTTAAATATGTATTATAAAATTGATAAAACCACAAATCTAGATGAACAACTTACCTGAAACCATGAGTAAGCAGAATCTCTTTGGAGAAAAACTGCACTCATTAAATTCTTCAGTTTTACATATCAAAAAATCATATGAATTTATGCAAGGCAAGGTGAGGTAAGGAAAGGCAAGTTTATATGTGTAGCACAATTCAGTACATGGACAATTTAAAGTGTTTTAAATGTAATAAAGAATAGAATAGAAAAAAAAAACAAACTAATAAACACTAAAAACGTGCAGTCTTTTTGAGTTTCCGCCCACTCTAAAAATAAACCATCTTTAACAGCAACAACTCTTATCAGACGTCTCTGTCTGAGCCTGTCTATAACCCTCGTGGAGAAACTTGGGCAACTCCATTTTTCTAAATGTTCATTAAGGGTTATTTAAACATCTTGATCCTTTACAGGAATTCAGTCGATATGTTGTTTTTTTTTTTGGGATAATTGTCTTGTTAATCAAGCAGCTTGGACCAATGTCCAGCTGTTGGACAGATAGCCTTACATTTAGACTCATGAAGACTTTAGTGTACAAAGAAGTTAGCTGACTGTAACTTCCACCACTGTGTTTGACTGGTGGTTTGATGGTTTCTACACAGCTATGCTTTGGTTTTACCTATTATAACGTAGTACGGTGCATATTATATACCCATGCCTACCCAACATGTCTGCTAAGTTCTGCTTTATCTATAGGACTTCGTTACAGGAGTCTGATGGTTGATTCAGATGTACCTCCACAAAGTTATATAGTTTTGTAGAGAAATAGCTTAATTCAAACAACCCTTCAAAACAAGCCACACTAGTGTTTTTTGAATGTTACATTTGTTATCCTACTCTATTATTCTCAAAGGAAAAATAAACAGGTAATTTGGAAATGGTCTTATTAATTTTCACAGATTGATAAATGGCAACTGTTGCACCTCTAGAAATACTGCTGATGTCTTTGCATCCTGGCATTGTTTACACACGCCTACATATTCCAGAGCAGCAGATTGAAACTCTGCCTTTTCTATAAATTAAGCAAGCGGATTTTTAAAAATCAGAACCTGGTTGATACCCCTTTTAATTCCTGTTATTAAAGCGGAGGGTACACAAGACTTTTTCATCTTTGATTTCTGTGCTGAATAAACAATAAAAATGTTGAAATAATACTGCAATTTCATAAGTTTTAGATATTTGAATAATTTCAGAGCTCAGTAAAAGACCTGATCATTGTAATCCTATATGTAAACTCTAGAATATACAGATGTACTATGTTTTCACTGGAGCAGCCTTGTCCACATGCAGCTTGCAATCTTGAGGCAATTCAACATATGTCCATCTAGTTATCCAAATAAGTTAATACCATGTGCATTGTGGCTTTTTAGTTTGTTTTGTCTGTTTGAAAAAAAAAATCATTAAATGCTCCTATTAAATCTGATAAAAAGATAAAAAACTGTTAACATTTCACATTTTACTTAAGTTTCACACTTTTGCTTGATAAATTGAATAAAAAGTGAGAAGTTTGGTCACACGTGTCTTGGAAAAAGCTTATTCTGCTGTAACTTGTGGAGCATTTTTCAAAAGATTTTTTCACCATATTGTTTTTTTGTCTGAGGCAATGAACCTGCTCTCACTTGGCCGTCTTTCTCAGGAGTGTAATTTCACCAAGGTTGAGTTGCATTTAATTGCTATTCGTGTGCTCCTGTTATCTTCCATGGGAAGAAAGAATTTAAATGCCCGACAGACAAAATTAGAGTTCTGTAATGTGGAAATTTATCCTGTAGTGTAGCTGCTGGCCCAGTAATTAGCCCTGCCACTGACAGCTGCAAGCTTATTGCAGGAGAAACCCAAAGGCTGGATCCTCATGTGCTGGGTGGATTGGATTGTTTTGGCGTGACACTTCTCCTCTTTGCAACCTGCATTGTTACCGAAACCCCAAAGTCGGCCTCTAGTTCAAAAGCATGAAGATGGGAGTCCACTGAACTCAATAGTTCTTATATTACCTGTCTCTGTGTGTTTAACAGAAGCAATTAAAGTGGTAATTCTTGGTGCTGTTGTGATCTACTGATAATGACTGGAGAAGAATAGAGAGCACGTGTCTAATTTTTTAAACTGACTCGAGGAGTTGAAGGATTTTATTTTTTTTCCAGCTTTGAGGTGTTTCTCATTCAGCGAAGCAAATCAGGCTTCAGAGCATTGATGGGACCCTTTCTCATTCCCCTCGGCTTTGTCAGGACTAGTTCATTTCAGTCTATTCAGGTGGACCACATTGTACACCGCCTCTCTGCTCATGCATTTCATTTGGCAGGCCTTTGTTTTCGAATCCTACTGGAGAAGAACCGAAGGTGCTGAGTTGGATCCAAGCCGGGGATTAGCACTACAATTTTCAGGCTTTCTTGGAGGTGGGCTAACTTGGGAAATGTCAAGGAGGGTGAGGTAAAACAACTCTATCTGAATACCTATTGTTGCCCCTGCTTTACAGATGGAGCAGAGGCCTTTGCTACTGCGATTAAAGAGGTAAACTACATTATTGACTCTATTCTATCCTCAGAGTGTCTCATCTTGCCTGAAAATCTTTAATATAAATACTGCTTGGCCAAAGCTTTAAGGTCACCTCAAAAACAATAATAACCGTATTAAACTGTTTCGCATAATACAGTCAAATCTTAATAAATTGGATTAGACAGTTGAGCACAGAGATTATGTAATTAAAAACCAATTAGTTAACACGTACTATTTCCTTTCCAGTTTTAAATCTCTGCAAAATCTATCTAAAA
>JAUZNJ010044771.1:26474-51920 GCA_034780135.1 Jordanella pulchra | reverse complement strand
TGACTCCTGACACCTGACAGCTGCTGCTTTTCTACTTATTAACTCTTTTTTCTGCCCCCCCCCCTCTCTGTTATTCACTCCCCCCAGCCCTGCTTTCGATGATCCAATCAAAGCCCAAACACACACAGCACAGTCATCGGGCTTCATTCAGGAGGCAGCTGTGGTTTGGCTTTTACTCAGATTCACATAGAGGAAAAAATCTCTATGAGCTGCGGTGAACCCACAGCGCCACCCACAGGTCTGCAGATGTATTTTATGACAATGCCTCAGCTATTATTAGTGTATCTGTGGGATTTTTGAGACACGAGAACAGGAGGTGGAGACTCATTCATCTAAATTAGTCCAGATGACTTAAAAGCAATGGAATGATCCTAAAAACTAGAGGCCAATGGGAGCTTTTCATTGTTGGTGGAACCATCAATGAAACCAGACTGATATTTAAATAGATTCAGTTTTTTGTACATAAATGCACCCAATGTTATAAAAACAAACAAAAAAATGAATAAAAATCCTATAATTTGAGTCTGGGAGAAGGTGTTACCATTAGGCATAACTAGGCGGTGGCCTAAGGCCCCAAGTTTCTAGGAGGGCCCGTAGAAATCCTCATGCAATTATGGTTATAACAGTTACTTATTTACGCACATGAATATTTTTTATGATTAAAATCCTCGCGCTAAAACGTCAGATGAATGCATATCGTATTGTGTGTGTTGGCACCCCCTTTCAGTCTCCATTACGTTGGACCAGTCCATCTCACTGCGCATGTTCGGAAGACGGCGGCAAAACGAAAACAAACGGCGCAAAGAAAGAGCAGAATATGAATAAAGAAAATAAAATTGAAAAGAAGCAACTCTGGCGGTTCTGGACAGAGGTGGAAGAAGGAGGGAGATAGAAACCTCACATTTAAGCTGTAAAGTCACACGTTTTTTCACTGCGGCAGCAGTAACAGCAACACACAAACGGCGCAACTAACATTGACACTCGTTGGAGGGTCGATTGAGTGCAAATTAACCAGTGAGTATAGTGTGGCCATTTTCATAACACCTAAAAGGAGGACACTTTTCAAAAACCAACAAAACCAGGATATAAACAAAAAAGAACAACGTTTAGACATGTTTGCGGTCTGCAGGTGCGTCGGTTCCGTTGGACTACCAGCTGCTGAGCTGACGTCAGCACGTCCACATTGTTGTTTTGATTACCGTTGACCAATGAAATGAGTCATATTTATTCAACAATTTCATCCAATAATCTGCCAAAACCTCGCGATCCCGTGAGGGATGTGCATAATGCATGTCAGAAAACGGATGGATTGATGGGATCTGCTGAAGTGGATTATGATGAAATTATTTTTTATTTAAGTCTATAAAATTTTTAGAATTTGCTCTTGAGTAAGTGTACTTTTCACAAAAGAGCGTCCGACTCCAAGCAACAACAGATAACGGACAGACGGTCCTAAAACCGAACGTATGGTCCCACTTAGTGAATATTAAAACTGAATTTGTTAAGTTGGCTAATTTCATTGTTTCGGAGCTTCATTAACAGAACCATGGTCACAGAATCTAAAGTGGATTTGTTCTGCATTCAGAACATTAGAACCCATGTAATTTAAGAAAGTCTTCATTAAAAATAATCCCTCAGTGATAACATTTTCAATTAATATAGTTTTAATTTGTGTTCATTTATTGCTGTAGCTGTTTAAGGTGCCACTAATTTTGAGTTATTTCATGGACTGAGTTTTGGATTAAGAAGTAACCTCACAAATGAGAACTATATTAATAAAAGAAGGAACATGTTCATATAATCAATGGTAATCCAATGTTTGGAAATCTCTCATTATGAACCAAATCATTTGAAGCGATTTGAGGATCCTACTTTCGGGCTAAGGTTCAAGAAATTTCAGTTTCTGAGATTCTTCGACTTTAAATCATTCTAATGAACTTTCGTTCATTAGAATGATCAAAAATTCAGATAAAGGTTTTTTTTCTAAATAACTTAGTGCGCTTGATGTTCTTCAGTGACATTCTTTTTTCTTCTGCTGCATTAAAAATAAATGAAGAAAAATATAAGAAAATAACGTTTTATACATCTTTATTGTTTAATTAATGTTTATTTTTCCTCTATTATTTTTTCTTTTAACAAGTATGTTGTGTATATTTTCTTCAAAGTCGGTAGATAGATAGATATCCAACCTTCCTCCCTCCTTTAAGGTGCTAAAAGGATTAGGATAGCCCCAAAATGGCTAAGTCCGCCTCTGGGTGTAGCTTATTTGTTATCCATAGCTATGTATAGATACACAGTTTATGTGTCAGGGTTCAATCATATTTATCCTAAAATTTTATTTGATTTTTAGTGATTTTTTTAAAGGGTTGTCTCTACATCATACGACAAACAGGTTCAATATTTACATTTTAAATTTCTTAAATCTTCATCTACTTTATTTGCTGTTATTTATTTTGGTGTTAAACTTTAAAATTGGTTTTCTACCAAGGGTGAAACTAACCTGATTTATCGATTACAAGAAACTGTTATATGTGTTTGGGACACTTTTTTTTACAATATCTGGAGAGATAAAGCCTCAGTTGTTTGGCCACAACAACAAAACAAGTGTTTGAACGGAGCTGGATGAGGATTATAAACCGAAAAACATCAAACAGCTGTGATGCATGGCGGTGGCAGCATCATGCTGCGGTCCTCTAACAGCTGAAGGTTTAATTTGGAGTTTATCAAGCCCATATAGATGAAGTGACTTCATCAAGTTCATTTTCCTTATGTAGAGACGTGGTCTGGTTGGCCGGCCACATCATTTAGAGTATCTCAGGGCAGATGACCAGGTGGCAGTAAAGTTCATTCGTTGTTGACACACAAATTACTAAACCACAAAACTATACTTTATATGCAACTTCAATAACTCAAACTTAAATAAATCGTATAAATCATCACACAGTTTAGGTGGAAGTCTTTGAAAGATCAACACCTCTTCATTGCAGTTCATTTGCTGACAACTAAATGTCCTCGTTGACAGTTGTGTTACTCAAGCTTCACATCGAGTCAGAGTTTAAACTCGTTTTAAATGAATTCAAAATAATCCAATAAAATATAATTTAGCCACTAAACCTCCCAAAATATTAGGCTCTGTCTCAGGAAACTAACAATTTCAATGATCAAAGCTGTCAGGAAAAGTGATAAAATGCATAATTAAACACATTAATACCACATATCCTTCACAGAGCTGTAAATGTGAGTTAACCTGTTTGTGCCATGCTAAAATACATTCAAGTAAACTTATAGACTGAAAAACACAAACGCAACACAAAGCTTGAATTTCAAACAGACCACAAATGGTTCACATGAATCTTTTTAATAATTGGACACACGCAATATAAAACAACTGACTGCCGCGGCAGACCACTGAATGAAGATTCTGCTAAACTAAACTAAGAAATAAACAGTAATACAAACCACTGAGGTCAAGAATGATCATCTAACTACTTAATTAAATGTTCCTTTTATGGAATGAATCTCTTAAAGTGTCCAAAATACTCCCATGTTAAATATTTCTAATTTATAAACCACACATGAACACACCAGCGATGAGGTCTGCTTTAATCAGGACCAGGCGTTTGGTTTGGGCCTGATGAGCTGCTTCAGTATAAAAAAATAAAAACATTTCATTTTATTCACACTTCTAGTCTAAACACAGGAATCCTCTTGGAATTCATCAGTTGTCCACATTTATCATTTCTAATTACTAAAATAAACAAAATAATTCATTTAAAACTGTATAAAATCAATTTGTACATTACTGATCGAAACATTTGAGAGTAAAAAACTGGATCAGCAGCTCAGTCAACAACATACAAGCATAAATGTAGCTTATAATGATGAGTTTAAAAGCTGGCAAAAACAAAAATCAAATATATCATTTCCATCAGTTCCTCAGACATAAACGACGGCATCTCAGGGGCCTACAGTTAAGTGTCTATATAGCACTGTCCCTAACATGGAAGAGTTTCCTCAGTCCCTTCACTTGTTGTTTGCAGCATTTTCCAGTCAGCCTGCAGCCTCTGTCTCAGTCTCTCCAAATCTTCTCCATCCTCTTGGATCAGAGTCTGAAGCTCCAGCAGAGGCGGCGCAGGGCGACCAAGCAGGGCCGATGCAGTGGAGCCTACATGTGCCCTTTCATTCGTCTGAAACATGAAGATAATAATTTACATATGAAGATGACTTCATCAAAATTTGCTCCAGTTGTCTCACCTGCATCAGAACCAGAATGTGCCCCTTTGCGAAGCCCTGCAGCAGGCCAATGAGTTGCTGCCACATGCCATCACTCACTCCACTTTCAGGTGTGCGAACCAAAAGGACAAGAGTGGGGTCGTAGTCGTACGCCAGAGGCAGGAGGAGGCCGAGGACCGCCTGGATGAACGAGGACGTGTTGCTGCATCCCTAAGAGAGGACTAGTTTACTCCACATCCGTGTTTTTCTGTAATGTTCCAATGAATGTTTCTTTTAAGTCATCTCACCTTCTTTAAACTGACTGGAATAAAATATTTGTTGTTCTGTTCTTCTTTGTCTTCATCGCTGATTTGTACAAAAAGCATTTTCCTAAAAACAGACAGATCTTTTAAAAGGTTGGATTCCTGCTGTGAACTTTTTCAGTAAAATGTTTCATAAAACTTGTAATAAAATGTAAACGTCTATTACCCATCAGTGGTCAAATAATTTGGCTCCTTTTCTTTGCCGACACAAACAACCAAAACCCTGAAAGAAAGAAAAGGAGAGAAAGATAAAATCATCACCTGCCTGATGATTAAAAATGTGTGTTATATTTGCACCATCTGATCCCTGAGATCAGAGATGAAGAACCATCAATGCTGGAGCTGATTATTAACAGGCAACGGTGCCCAACAAGAGGAAGAGCCGTTTCACAGACTGGCCATGATTTTTTGCTTTACGGTCAGTCTAGAATTTAGACAAAGATTGAGATTTTTTCAAATTAAAAAAACTGTTTTTAAAAAAAGGTTTTAAAATCAGGAACATTGGTTTTAAAACAAATAAAGAACTAAGATTAAGCTTCTGGAACAGCTTATTAATTATCGGTATTATTAAAACCAGATGGTGTTTAAAGTCCAGTGTAACTGTAGGCTGTATATTCAGTTGACAATGAAAAAAATGTGTTCTCATTATTATTTAAATCAGTAAAAGTCCAAATAAAAAGACCAGAAAAACTGGATCTCTAAAGCTCTGCAGGAACATGTGGTTGATATTTTGGTTGACATGTTTTTAAAAGCAAACTTTCTAAAGAGAACCTAGAAGAGCAGAGAAGAAGATAAGAGTTTTGCCTCATGTCTGGTAAATACAGCTTTGAATTTACCACAGAGGCATCAGCCCTGATGTCACATTCAAAACCCCAAACGGTTCATGTTCCTAAACGCTGCTGACAGGAATATTTCCATGCAGTAATGTTTAACAGCAGCTGGATAAAAGCAGCTGGATTTCTGTACCGGTCGATGAGATCAGAGGAAAGATCCTGGAGGAAACCCAACATGGCTGCAGAGACGTCAGGGACCAGAACCAAGCTGCTTCCAATCTGAAAAGTATTCAAGTGGAAATAGGTTGAGGCTAAAATTAGCAAGTTAGCAGAGGGAGAAAAAAAAAGAAATATCTAAATCTTTACCTCATTTGTCACCATTTTTTCAATCAGGGCATAAAGTCTTGAGATGGTTGTAAGTGTTTCCTGGTCATCAGCATCTTTCATCAAATGATCCCTTAAAGAAACCACTTCAGTCAGTAAAAGGTGCTTCATAACACTCAGAAAATAAGTTGTCACTCTGAATACGTCTCACTGTAACCTGCTGACTAAAAGTAGATCAAGGTCTTTAGAGGAGCTGAGGAGTGTCAGTCCATCAGGAGAAGCCACGTCATCAGGGAGCAGCCCTGCGCAACGAACAGGAGGACAAGGACGCTCTGGAGGCTCAGGCCACCCTTTCACCTCTGCACTTTTCTCTTCCTCTTCCATTTCTGTCTTTTTCTCTTCTTCGTTTGCCAATTTAATGCGTTTGGTGCTGATATCCGTCGAAGGTTGATTGGCTGAGGAAGCAAGAAGTCACATGAGTCACGAAGTAATGAAGAGATGATCTACATGGGGGGGGGAATGAACTTTTCTGTAGTTAAAATAATTTCTGGCAAAACTTGCTGCTTTCCCAGCCAGCATGCCTAGGTGGGCCCCATGTGGGGAAAAGGAGGGCAGACTATATGGGTCCCATATGGGTTTGTCCATGTAGGGCCAGAGCCCACATGGGCCCTATATGGGCCCTATATGGCGGTGGCCCACATGGGTTTGTCCATTTAGGGCCCATGTAGGGTACAAGTACAAGTTATAACATGTAAAAGAGAACATAACTAAAGTTTCTTCTTCTGTGTAATAAGCCTATATTGTGATCATGAGTGGAACACAGAGTAAATCTCTATGACTGTAGTGGAGGATATTGTACCTGCATGCTTCAGGAAGGACCAGTACCGCCTGTGAGCTGATCGGACACACTGAAGGGACTCGAGTGCACTGGAAAAAAAGCAATAAAAGAGCTGCAGTTACAGAGTTTCAATCAAGCTACAACAACAAACTCGTGTTTTTAGTCCAAAAATATGGATCAACACAAAGTAGAGCATCACTTTCTCTTTTTAACATCTGAAATGTGGTCCATGCTTTTGCAATAAGCACCTTTTATTTTGATACCCTTAAATAAACTCTTTCCCAACCAACTCATTTTTGAAGTGACCAAAAGTTGTTTGGAAAAAAAACCTACATTGTTTTAACCCCTGTCTATTAGAAGTCTCAGAGGTCCCCTAGAGATCAAAACAGCTAACAAACCCCGAAGGCCACAGGAGACAGGGAAAACACAGTGGCAGCATCATGCTGAGGGCAGCAAAATGGTGAATCTAAAGCTGCTAAAAGCTATCCTGGGGATGCTTTAAATCATTGGGTCAAGAGATCCTCTACAGACATAAACTAAACAATAAACATTATAATAATGACGTGTATTTATGCTATAGTTATTCAAAGAAAGTGTATTATTATATTATTATTATTATCATTACTCATGGGAAGATGAGTTCCCAGAAACCTTTAGGTTTGGGTCGTAGGTTCATTCTGGTGTTATAATGATGATAAAATGAGCCAAACAAAGCCAACCCTGAGTAAGACCTTAGGAATGATGTTAACAGACACTCTCCATCCATTCAGTGCTTTGCAAAGAAAACCGGCCCAGAAATTGGTTTCTAGATATGCACAGACTGTAGAAACATATCCAAAAATCACATATCAGACACACTGCTATGTCTTTCCTGAGGAATTGGCTCTTTGGATCCTTTACGATGCTACATAACAGTGGCTAAAAGAATCAATTAATGGTTTTGAATGTAATATATTGATAAAGAGAATTCTTAGAAGCTTTAGTGTTTTTAAGAACATCTGAGCTGAATTTTCTCAACAGAATGACTTTAAAGAATCAGAAATAAGTCTTTGGATCTATATCTCTTATCATTAGCTTAGAAAGTGTGTTTTTGTTTTACATAATATTTTATAAAGAATAATCCCTGCTTCCTCTTCAAGAAATGTTTATGTTTTATCCTTATTTTAACATAATATGACTGATAAAAACACTGAACTATTTGTGTCATTTATGGATTGTTTGTTCACTGTTTGACTAATTGTATAAATCACTTTTTGTTAGATATCACACTGATGATGTAGTGGTCTTAAAAAGTCAAACATCATACACTTGGTATTAAAGGACTAAAACTAAAAAACACAAACTGTTTGTTGTTTAATAAAACGATAAAAGATCTGCAGATATTCAATGAAAATAATCAGTGGTGTTTTATTTAAAGGTAGCCGGCTCTTTGGATTTCCAAGGTTGCAGAGCCCAGATCAATCCCAATAAGTTAATTAAATCATGACAGATGAAGACAGATGGTTTGGGGGGGGGGGGGGGCAAAGAAGCCATCTTTGGGAACCCGGAAAAACCATCCCTTAACGAAGGAGGTGGTGTCAGACATGACATGTCACCCACATACAAAGCACTTTTATAAATCATACCCAGAAGATTCACCTCACACCTCCCCTCATCTGACTCACACTTTAAAAGGCATGTGACCCAAACCACTCTGATGAGGGAGTTAACGACACATTTAAACCCCCTTAAAGACCATCAAAGTCTCCCAGGTGACCTCTATCGGCTGTTAAGCTGGAGGGATCTTTTCTTCCCCTCCTCTAATTCTTTTGTCACACCTACAGTATATTAAGCTCAGGGCTCCCCAGCATCAGTTAGAACTGAAGAAGCCTCTTGGATGAGAGGAGAAACATCTTCTAAAAACCTCACCTCCAGTTGCTTAAACTGAACTTTCCAAGCTTGATTAAATCATGAGGTTTTAAATGTAAAGTTCAATCTATTTGTGTAACATTCACGTTCTGTGCTACACACCTTTTGCACGGACTCCTCAGGTTAGCAGGCTGAGGTAGTGGGTCTCCAAGCAAAGTGTGAACAGTCTGACACACTGACTGTGGGAGAGAAGTTAGGTTGTACCCTCCCTGAAAAGAAAAAAAAAGACTTAGAGGTCAGTAAAAAACAGACAGTGCAGGTCACAAATGCTTTTCTGACCTCCAGCACGGCACATAGCTTTCCCCCAGCCAGGTTCATTAGAAGGTGAGTTAAATGAGCAAAGATGTCTGGAGTGGCAGACATTTCTCCCTGAAAACAAAACAATTAGATGATTTTTAACAGACAGCCTGAACTCGTTCAACAGCGGAAGGAAAAGAGCTGCCATGCAGGCATTTATGGTGTGTAAATAAGGGCACTTTACACAACAATTTATAAAAATCTGAATATGATATTGGTTTTGTTTTGGTACCTCTGGGTCACCGATGGCTGAATCAAAGCCTGCACACACCAACACCAAGTCCGGGCAAAACTGTGAGCAAGACTCATATCAGCTTCATCACACTTCAGTATGAATATAAAAAAGGCTTCTAAAAGTGTCTCACCTCATAAGCTACCGGCAGAAGGACGTGGCAGAAGACTGACAGATAGTCGCCATTTTCCATTCCTACCTGAAATACAATAAAGAGACCTCTGCTAGAAACGCTATACAGCCGGTGAAATAAGTGTTGAACACGCCACTATTTTCTGGGTACATATATTTGTAGAGGTGCTATGACATGACATCTTCCCCAGATGTGGATAACAATACATGCAGTCACCACATACAAAGACATTTCATGTCATTGGCACCACTAGAAATATATTTAGGGAAGAAAAATGGTGGCGTGTTCAATACTTATTTTACTGTAGATTAAACACAAACACAAGATCTTCATCTTTAGGGACGTAGGATAGTGTGTGAGCTTCCAGTCTGACTGGTATTTTTATGAAAAGATCTAGTGATCATTTCAAAGGTTAATTAAACAACATGTTTAATCACCTTATTCCAAGGAACGTTTACGTTGAAGCCAGCTCCGCTGCCCCTGCCGACGCTGTCAAAGTCGGACTCTCTGAGATTGGGCCAAAATTTCTGATGTTCATATCGGTGCCAAGAAAAGTAAAGAACGCTGCAAAATACCAAGATAAATATAATGAATAAAACACCAGAGCTCCGCCTGCGACATATTCTCAGACTTTGCTGAACCTTGGATCATCTTCAAAGCAATACTGCACCCCTTGACCATGATGAATGTCCCAGTCGACTATTAACACCCTGGAAAGGAAATGTTCAAGCTGCTTTAAGTTAATGCAGAACCTAAATAAGTTGAAGAAAAAAGCAAAACACACATAAAGGAAGGAATACCTTTGGACTCTGTGTTTTAGTTTGGCATATCGTGCAGCTATGGCCACATTGTTGAACACGCAGAAACCATTGGCAGCGCTGCGCATGCTGTGGTGTCCCGGTGGTCTACCGACAAAAGCGGAAAATATGTAGAAGCCTTTTTTTTTATATCACAGTATGAACTCGTACTTTCCTTCCATTCATTGCGGCAGTAATCATGAACAGAGACAGAAAACCGAATGTCGAATGAAACAATTCCTGATAGAAATGGACACAGTTCTTCATCAGAGCAGATTTAGAGTTCTACCTGACCAGAGCTACGCCGTTCCTGACCTTCCCTGTCATCACGCTGTCCACCAGCTGCAGAGCAGACCCAGCAGCCAGCTTGGCACAGTGGTAGATATTCTACAGAAGTAAAGGAGAATAAAAAGTGAGCAACTCATCCAGAAGGTCAGAGAGAAACAGCTGCTGAGTAACAGACTAACTGGGTGGAAGTAGACATCCCCGTACTGAAGGGTGAACTCTTTCAAGTCCTCCAAGGTCATGTAGGGAGTCTTTTTCACCGCCTCCAGATACTCCTCACTGTTGGCAAAATGTCCTATTAATGAAGAGGTTATTCTTCATTATTCCTAAATCTCTTCTGCTATTTTTCTCCTTGCATTCTGTATGTTAATGACTTCCCAAAAAAATGAACAATAAAGCTGATTTAATATGCAAACAATCAATCTGAGAAGTTTAAAAGGGAGACTGGTTGTGCTGTTGTGTCTGGTTGACGGGTTCCCAAATCCAGTGTCTGCTGAGGTGCCACCTGTTCAGCGTTTGGCCACATAGCGGTAATCAGGACTGACCTGTGGACGAGGAGTATCTCTGCGTCTGATGCCTCACGAGCAGGTATGGAGATGCAGCGGTCAGACAGACCACTCCTAACCAAGGCTTCATAACTGACTGTCAGCCGCTCAGGTACCTCAATCTTACATGCTGGGCTGGAGAAAGAAAAAGACAAGACAATAGCTGTAAGTATACAGTAAAGATGTGTTATCAATAGGTTATAAAATATTTAAATGCTTCCTCTGTATTTTTAAAATGCTTTTAGTAGGATATCAGAGAGGGCTTTAGAATGGTACAATTGTTTTTTTGCTAAATGATAGAAGGCTACAACAGTTTTTCCTTTTAAAAAATGTCAAATCTGTCTCTGGGAATACTTTATACTGATTATGAATTTAAAAACAAATTATTAATCACTATTATATCATGGATTAATACAGATTCATTTTATAATTTGTAAAAGAAAAACGATTCAAATTTCAATTAGGCATTGCTATTATTTTCTACTAAAGTCAGAATTAAAATAAAAACAGCTTCACCGAACTATACTACTGCAATAATTGATAAATAATTAATGAAATACACTAGAGATTTATAATTGCTTCTTTCTTGTTTTAAATAGAAGAAATAAAGATTATGTTTTGCCTTTTTTATGAAAATATGATCTCAAATTGAAACCGTGTGAGTTTTATTCAAAGTAATGTTTTTGGATTGCTCGTTAAATTCTGGTTATTTTTTATACAAAAGTAGCTTTTGTTGTTTTTAAAAAAATTAAAAACAGGCATGGCGATAGAAAATATGGGAACATTAAATCTGATTTTGTAAAATTAATAAAAAACACGGATCGATTGTGTCTAGGTGTCACTTTCTAAATGGCCGTATAGGGAACATGTCACCGTATAATTTGTACTTACCCCAGAGATCGTACCTAACAAAGCTCTCTCAAATAAGAGTAAACTTCATGTGGTAAAAATGTTTTTCCAACTTACTCAATCCAGAGCAGTTTATATTTGGTCATCTCCTCATCATAAATCAGCGCTGTCCCCATTGCCAACAATAAAGAAGTAGGGAGCAATAAAACTATGGGTGCTCCTGTTGGGTTTTTTAATTGTATCTTCCTTAAAACAGCGCGAAACGAGAATTAATGTTGGCTAACTCACAGTTTTATGTAAGCCAGTTTGAACTTTATAATGAATTGGTCGCGGAAGACTGGATGTAAACAGAAAGCTAAGTAGCTCCCATGTGAGAAACACGTACTTGAACGGCGCATGAGGGCCATCTAGTGGACGGAGTCCGGTACTACCTGCTCCTAATGTATCATGTCTCTGTTTCTTTGGTGGTTTTACATTCTAAGAATTTCACATCCAATAAATTTTAATTCCAATAAGGTACTGTCAAAATAAATGAATCAACTTGACAATAAGACAACAGAAACACAATCTTTAGAATGCTAATGTGGACATTTTCCACAATTTCCTTAATATGAGCTGCAATTCATTTATGTATTGGGAACAGAGAAAGTGAAGCAAATCTATAAATAGAATAAATAAAATATGTCTTACAGTGTCCTTAATTTAGATAATCTAGGATAAAATAAATCAAATAAATAAATCAAAACGGGGCTATCCATTGGAGAGCAAGGCTACAATAATCAGAGAAACTGAAAACATTTTTTTCTCGGTTTTAATCTTCCTGATGGGATCAGTCCCACAGTTCCATAGATTTACATCTGTCATCTAAAAACCTCTTATACATGTTTTTAAATAGGCTGCTTTTCTCTCTCCATACATGGACATGGATGTAAATCACAAATTATTTTGTAACTACTAACATTTCAGTTATATCATTGTGAAATTTAACTACTTGTTTTTATCTTTACTTTATACTACTTTAATGCTCCGTTTTGATTATTTGCTGTTTTACCCTACATCTTTTGAGTTTTCTTTTTAAAATCTGATGTTTTTTAAGCTTTCTGTAACTTGTGTTTTTATGGATTTTAAACAAAAAAGGTTTTACTTTTGGTATTGAATTTGAAAAATTACGTGAAAAGTAAACAGAGAAGAATTTAATATAGTTTGACTATTTATTATTGTTGTAATTAAAGACAATACAAAAGTAAAACAATTCAACACAAACCAACAAATACAGTGTACATTAGGAATGTACAACATATCATATAACATGAGAAGCTCTAGCCTGACCCAAGATCATTTCTCTATAAAGTAATTTTAGAAAACAGATGCATTTTCCTGTGGGAAATTTATCCATTATACCATTGGGAATATAGAATATGAACATTTCCATTTCTGGACTAAAAAAAGCCAACACTAGTCGCACAGAAGGAATGTTTAGGCAGCCAGTATTATTCAGGTCCCCATTTTTTAAATCAAACTTTGCTTGTTTTTTTATATTGACAGTACATTGTTGTTTTTCCTCTGCCGTGTCACCAGCTCCTCATAACCTGCCCTCTTCCTCCTCATCTTCTTTCCTTCCATCTGTTTCCTCCAGGGTCCTTGTTGGAAAATTTGAGCTCCTCTCCTTTACTTCTTTCTTCCCATTCCTCTCATCTTCTTCCCTGCATACCCTGCACCACATGAGCAGAGCTGCTCTGCATCTTCCCCTGAATGAAGGGTCACAGGCAGCGTAGAGCAGTGGGTTAAGGCAGGAGTTCAGGTATGCCAAACAGGTGACATACGGGTGAGCAGCCAGCAGTGCCTGGTCTAAAGAGCACGAGTATGGGAAAAATTCAAACTCCATTAGGACAGAGATAGTCTTGTTGACGTGGAGTGGCAACCAGCACAAAAAGAAGGCCATCACTAGAGTGACAATGACTCTTAGGAGTCTGCGCTGGTGCCTGCGGTCAGCACGAGGGCCACGTCCAAAGTGTCGGCTGAGCAGCCGAGCCAATGAGCAGTAGCAGATGAGCAGGATGACGAGTGGCAGGAGGAAGCCAATTAGGGTTGACTTTAAGCTCAATACAGCAGCCCACCACATCTCAGCCCTGTCTTCCTCAGCCTCGTCAAGCTCTGCTCCGACAAGCATGGAGTAATCCATCTGGCAAGAAAGGACAAAAGATCCTGGTTCGTCCTCAGACCTTGGGTCGATATCAACTTGCCTGACAGAACGCAGCAAGCCAGGAAGTGCCAGGACCCCCGCTATTATCCACACTGCCATGAGTGTCCACAAAGTCCTACTGGGACACCTCTGCAAGGGATGGTGGCCTGAGTGCCGGCGTCCCATCAAAACCCAGTACCTCTCCACACTGAGCATGCTTAGACTGAATATGCTGGCATACATGTTGAGAGCTGTGAGGAAGCTGCTTATCTGGCAAAGGGGTTGACCAAAAGGCCAGTGGTAGCCCATTGCCGTGTAGGTAGCCCAGAAGGGCAGAGTTACAAGGAAGCAAAGGTCAGCTAAAGCCAAACTGGCTATCAGAGAGTCTGTCAGGGAATGAGACGGCCGAGGGATGGAAGGAGGGCACGAGGACAAGGCATCAGGTGAGGGTCTGTAGCCTTGTCCTAGTGAATTATCTCCATCTGACACATGGTGAGTTCTGGAAGCATGGTGGTGAGACGCTCTGAAAGAACAGCACAGTTTTTCCATCCTAATAGGCCATTTGGCTCTTATCCTGATCCCTCTCACGTTGGTTCGATGCAGGTACACCCAGAGCACCAAGCTGTTACCAAGGCAACCCACCAGGAAGGACAACAGGTAGACAGACGGGATGATGGAGAAGGAGGGAGACCAGTCACTGTAGTCGCAGTGCAACATAGGAGGTGTAGGGGTGACGGGGGAGGGAAAGTCTGACATCTTTCTCTTTAAAATATTCAGGCTGGGTTTCCTTTTCTCTCCTCCTGGTGTTGAACTGGTTTGTCTGAAAATTTAGTAAAAACAGTGAAATTGTACAGTTATTAATGCTCTCTGTCCTGTGACTTTCAGGTGTAAACAGTCTGTTGTAAAGTTTTCAAACCCATTGAACTGTTTCACATTTGGTAATAATGCAATACTTCAAGGTATCCTAATCTTATTTTATAAGACACAACAACACAAAGTGAAGCAAAACAGGAAGAAAACAATAAATGGTTTGGTAGTATCTAAGAATAAAAAACCTGGGAAGACTGGCCTTCATTTGGTCCTTTGACCTAATGATCCTGAATAAACCCCTGTGCAAAAAATTAAAAAGGTCACCTTATTAGAGAAGTTAATTTAGAAAAGTGAGAGGATCATTCAATATGGAAAAAACACAAATCTGCACTACATGAATGTAAGCCAAAAAATGTATCAAGTACAAGGAGCTCTTATCAAATGAGACTAAAATCTAAGTTTTTAACTAATGTGAAAAATGCAGCATGCAATTCTGCAGAAAACCCACCCTAACCCCACAGAGACACAGTGTTGACATCACAATTTTGGAAGAATCCTTTACTTGAAGTGGGACAAGTAAGTTAGAAGGGTTAGGGTAATGGTGATGTGGACAAAGCAAAATACAGGACAAAACAAGACTAAAACTTTCTAGAGGCTGGGAATGACTGAAGGCTAAGGAGGAGGTTCACCTTCCAGCGGGAGCTTCAATTAAATGGTGTAGAAAAAATATGAATCTGCGTCAAAGTGTAGAGCCGATGCTGTTGATACTGTGACACTGTCCATCCACTCTGACTGATTGTAAACTATTTGGCAAAGGAAAGTGGACAACATTTTAGATTTTAGATGTTCAAAGCAGCTACAAACATAACCTAAATGGTCTGAAACAATGAAATCAATGACAATTCACCGCTCTAATTGTCTGAATACATATTACATGTGTCATATTCTTTAAAAAAAGAAAAGAAAAAAGAAAATAAAAAATGTTCCTTTTCCTCTAACTTCATGGTTATGCTTTACTCTGTGTTCATACCTCGCTTAAAATCTCAAGATAAAATCTTAAGCTTGGGAAATCATGACAAAAAAAAATGGGTGTGAATACTTTTGCAAGGCAATATTTTAACTTTAGAAAGCAAATATTGAGAAATTAAACATGTGATATGCTTGGGATGAGCTTACCTTGACTGGCTTGGATAATGTCTTGCAGATGGTGAACATGTGTCTGTCATTGCAGTGAAAAGAAAACCCTCTGGTTCAGTCATCTAAGTCCGTCTGGAGGGCAAACTATTGCATTCTGCCTCTGTAGCTTGCTAACTGAAGAGGGCATTCCTTCATCTGTCTGAATATATATTAGGGTATCCTCCATTGACAAAAAATGGGAAAATTACACAGAGAAAGCCCTCCTTTTATCATTCGCAAACCAGACCACCCCAGGAGAGATACAAGACCTAGAAACATCTATTCCCCCAAAATAAACACCTTCTGTAAGGAACAACAGCCCAGTTGGGAAAACACACCGACAGTAAAACCAAAGCCTTCCCCTTAGACGACCCATCGGCCCATAAACTAGCCAAATCCAACAACCAACAATGAGAGAAATTACTTTACTGCCCTGACATTTAGATGCTGATCCTAGCAGAAAACAGATGACATATGACCAGTAAATACGAATGAAAGGCCTGTAAATAACCGATCCCAACAAAATGAAAAGTTGTCTCTTTTAAAAAGGGAGAAAACTTCAGTTCTAACTATAGACTCCATTCTAACTGTTAATTAACACAGTTTATCTACCTTTATATTAGCTTCTTCTAAATCATCCTCTTTACATGTAAGAGAAACTCCTGCTAATCTTCAGAGCTTTTAAACACTGAACACTTTTATTGAATAATATTACTTTCATCCACACATTGATCTGCTTTACCTTCCAGAAGCATGTTCACTGTTTTACTTTTATAAGAATCTATAAATACAAGCAAATATTCTAAAATGGAGATAAAGGAGGCTGTAGAAGTAAAGATATATAGAAAGAAAACCTAAATATTGTTGCAAAAGCATTTAAATAGAATCTAAACAAAATATTTATGGATAAAATGAAATAAAAAGACATAACACTAACAACTGAACAGTTTGTAGGATAATTAACTTTTAGACAGTTGTATGTAAGCAGACCACCGGCGTGACTCTAAGAGCTGACAATAGAAAAGGTGAAGTTTCCAGCTGTTGTTTCAACTCTGTTTTAAGCAGGAATGTAATCAAAAGCATCAGACATCTGAAACTGGGGTTGAAATAGATCTGAGGGCACGGCGAGGTCAGTATGGAGTTACATCGTAAATGAGGAGGATGTTCGAGTGGTAAACAGGAAGTGTGTTTCCACAGAGGTCATACTGCTATCAGCCTGTCATTATGGGAACAGATGTTCCTGAGAAACATTCTCCAGATTTTTCTCCTACACGAAAAAAAAAAAAAAAACACACACAGCTTTTAGCTAATAAAGGAACATGGAGAGAGAGTCAATGCAGGCATTTCCTTGGAAAGAAATCTGCAGGCCAAGACTACAGATGGAAACCAAGAATATTTGGGATTTTACTTTGGTCAAATACAAATAATTCTTAACCTTTACAGCTGGCAAATGAAACGTGACATTCCTGTTTCATTTAGAAACCTGGTCAAACTTTTTGGGGGTTTTCAAAACTTGTTTAGGGTCTTTAAAATCTTACAAAGGATCCCAGGATGTCATTTTTATATAATTATATGTAAAACTTTTTTATGTTGACGTTCATAAATATCTTTAGGGTAAACTTTTCACTGGTTGGTAAGAAAGACTAGTTGCTTTTGCATGATAAAAGTCTTTGACTTCACACTTTTTTAAGGACGCAATTGCTTCAGTGAGATGTAGAGAATAATCAAATACGTGGTTAAAAATAAACAAATCACTCTTTAGTGCTCCTATTAGCACACTATAATAACATTACTGTCTGATAGAAATAATGTGCATTAAGAGTTTCTAGTCTTATGCACATCCTGATAAATTGCTCTGCTCTCTAGTAGACATTTATACTTTGACCTGCTTGGTTTGCTGATTAAATGATGTGATATATTAATGATCCCTGCAACGCAGAACAGAGGATGGATAATATCAAAATTAATTCGATTTTTTAGTACCTAAAGTTCAGAATTTTACAAAACTTTAACATACTATGTGCCATGAGTATTTCTGGCACTAGACCCAGTCGTAGGATTTACCATAAATAAATGGAAAAACAATGCAAATTGTAGTTAATGTTGGATCACTCATTACCTAAGTCCCTATTATTTGCTAGAAAAAGTTTATCTTTTTACTAAGGTGTCAATATTACACCTCCCTTCATCTGATTCATTCAAATACTCAAGAAATTGCTACCTCCTACTTTCCCATTCAGAATGACTTTTTAATAACCATTCCTATTGCAGTTATAACTGGCAAATTAGGAAGTGCAGCATTATACCAAGTATGAAAACTAGTGGACTTTGTTAATTCTTATCTGCCATCTGTCTGCAGGTTAAAACAATATATTTATTTTTATCTATTCATTTACACATACAAACTCTGAGAAATATTTTCATACATATGCATTACATCATGTCGATTTAATGCGAAACAAAGTGCCAAAACAGAGTTTATTCTTGTATTCACTATATTCTATAAGTGTGGAAGTTGTATTTTGAATTTGTTGCTACTCAGAAGCTTGAATTTTCCCTGTGGGAATGACAACTTCAGGGGTATTTATTTGTATTTCTGACTAGTAAATGACTGTAAATCCAGCAACTAAATCAAAGAAAACAAACCATAGTTAAAAGTTTTTAATAAACCATGGAGATTTGATTATTACAACGGTGCTTTCGTTTAGTAATACAAGAGGATAGTAATGTATTTCTCTACTTTTTTTGCTAAACAAACACTGAGGGAAGATGTTTAGTAATATATTGTGAAGGAATAGGTTTGCTACTTTATTATAAATAATAAATAGTTTATATCAGCAACTTTCCAAATTTTTCATGCACAGCAGCCATACGGGATAGTGAAAATCGGAGCATCAGTTTTTTCATTTGGAGATCTGAGTTAAGAGGTCATTGTTTTTGTATTTCAAAGTGGCAACCAGGGAAATCCTTCTGTCAACTGCAACCTATCTTTACAGCGTAATTTAACTACGCATATTTACTCTTCTCGGCCTCCTTCTGGGCTAGTCAGGGGCCTCCAAACATCTGTCTAATTTCCTTAACCTGATCTTCTCTGAAAAGAAGTGTTTCAAACTTACTGGTAAATTCAAGATGTTTTACATGTGGATAAAAACATATAGCAGAGTTCTATACCTTAAACGTGTAATTTTCTCCAGATGTTTTAATAAAAGAGTATGAGGGTAATATTTAACATACGAAAAGATGATTTTTTTTCCCTACTCTACTGTGCTGTTAAAGTAGTGTTGAAACAGTGGGCGAGTTTCTAGGTATGTGCAGAGAAAAGATAAGGATTTGCATATTATATCTATAAAGGTAGAATGTACTGAGCAAGGTGAGGAGAGAGGTAGCCGTTCATTTGGAGACATTAAATGCACTGCTGGACTGTATTCTCCAGGTTTCATCATGTCTTTCTGTAGAGCAGAGCAGAACCTCCTGTATCTTCTCATTATCATGTTTGCGGGAGCAGAGGTCCAGGACAACGTCTCACCGGAGTGTAAGCAGTTCTTGTACATGGGGACTATGCCACGCGGGCTGGAAGAGCAGCCTTTAAAAAAGATTTGTCAGTACTATGCAGGCAAGCCACGCTTCTTCACCCTCTACGACACCTTCAGCCACATCCCTGTTTACTCTGCGTACACTTTCAAGCGCTCGGATGGCTCCAAAATGGTTGATGTTCCCTGGATGTATGAGCCCCAGGTAGGAACGCTTGTTCACCAGATTAATGGTGCATTGGGTTGTTGTTTTTTTATTCTGACGCTATTTATCCTAACAGCTTTCTTTGGTGTCTGGATCCAGAGAAATGGAGACACTTCCCTCTGTGGATAGTCACAAGAGTTTTGAGGACTCTCAGGCTGTGCTTGACGACTACTCTGACTCTGTGATCTTTGAACGAGGCCAGTTGAACCCGGACGAGCACCAGGCTGACCCGGAAGACAAAGCAGCCACCTACACTCTGACCAACGTGGTCCCCAGGGTCCGAGAGTTCAACATCGGTCCTTGGAAAATCCACGAACACACCATACGTAAGAGGCTGAACAACTACTGCCGTGGAAACGCCTACATGGTCACGGGGGTCACCACCTCAGGCCATACCATTCGCCGCCATAACATCAACCGGCTGGGCATCCCTACCTACCTCTGGTCGGCCTACTGCTGCGTAGATTTTGATCACAACGCTCCATACTCGGAGCGCTCCAAGTTCCCTGCGTTTGCAGCTTATGGGCTCAATGACAGGGAAAATAACAGGGTCCAAGAGATGACAGTGCAGCAGCTGGAGGAGTTCCTGAAGAGGGTAACCTATGTCAGCAGCTCCTTCCAGATCTTCTATGATAACTGTGTACCTTCCAATACTGCCATTGACCCCCTGCATTTGGCTTAAGGAGATGAGTTCTTAGCCTAATCATAGTTACACAAAGTAGACAATCTTTACTTCTTTATTTTAGCTGCTTGATTTTCTTACATCAATAAAGTAACATATTTCACTCAGTCTTAACCAAGCAATCCTTGTTGCAATATTGCTTAAAACACACACACACAAAGTTCCAGATCACAGCTCTTTACCTTTATTGATATTTTTCTTTAGTGGTGGATTTTCAGTATTTGGTTATACACAAATACTCATTCACTCAGAGCCTATTTGATTTTACTCTCTGCTCACATTATCTGTTTTATGATATCTAGCCTTCATGTGAATGTGAAGGCTTTTTGTTCAGTCATAACAGATTAGACTTGTTTTACATTTTCTGTCCCAGCCTTTTTGACTGCAGTAGCTGCTCATTTAAGATAAACTTGGTAACTTAACTCCACAGAAAATAAGTCACAGAAATATGTTGATTTTGATGGGTCAGGATTTCTTCTTGTTCTAAGTGATTGTTCTGCATTTGTGGGAAACAGCAAGTGCTGTTAATATCTGGACCCCTGCTGTTATGTTTTAATTTGAATAAATTGAAATTCACAATGCAAATGTAGATTTTTTTGTTGTTGTTTTTCACTTTTACTTTAGTTTCTGGTTGATTATCAATGCATTAAACACTAAACAAGAGTAACAACAGAGAAACATTTGGATGGAGTAACTGAAGTGGTAAACCTAAAAAAACTGTAAAAGTATTTCACAAACTTGATGGATAAAAAAAGAGGAAGTACCTTGTAAATATATATATATATATTTGTTGTATTACGGTATTCTACAGTTTTAGGTTTCAAGGCTGCTTTCAAAGTAAAAGCAGCCTGATCAGAGCAGAGCGTGCAGCAGGGGTGAATGGCTGTTTGCTATTTGTTCTGTATTTTAATGCACATCTCTCATTTCTTAAGTCATTCTTTCACTCTATAAAACCACCAATAACAAAAACACACGCTTTAATTCAGATGCAACCATTTTATTAAGTGTACATAAGAGTTTTAAAACTTAACATAAAGAAGACTGATGGTAGATAATGACCAGGTTTGTAATCAACATTGCCAAAAAGGTATGTATCCGTCCAAAACAATGTCATCTCTATGTTGATATCTATATCAGTATCTCCATCTGTTTATTATGTAGCAATCATAACTCCTTATTCTACAACAAAAAATAGATATTTGGATAACAGGACCAACAGATCTATTTCTATCTACATATTCAGACATTTTAATGTGGCAAGGTGCACACTACTGAGGGCACGGGCAGGAATCGATTCCCAGACTCCTTGGTGAAAGTCATGCACGGTGAGCAGTGAGCCAAATGGATACCACCATGGCTGAGTAGCCAAGGCGCATGATCAGTTGGAGGCATACTGACAGGACCCCACACTGTCATATGTATTTGTATAATACATTTCTTTGGGAGTGTTTATTTAATTTAGTTATAAAATCTTTCAACACAAAAATGTATTTGTTAAATAAAAAAACAACACAAATAGTTAAAGTTTGATAGATCTTGCTACATGTTGAAAAATATTAAAAAAGCTGAACGAAAGTAAATATATTTAAAATTTAGATTTTTATAGGTCTGTCAATGTTGATCAACACAAAGCAATAGCGAAAAAATACCCATTTCATAAAAAACAAACGTGAGAAGGTTAATTTACAAATTTAGAACAAGTTTTACCAAATCCTTGAGAATCTGTGTTTGATTTAGAAAATTTAATTACTGAACTAAATCAACTTTTTAGTGATGTTGTATTAAGATCCTACTTTTTCTTCTACTGTTTTTTTACTGAGTTTTTTAGTGGTTTGCAAAAAAAGTCAAGGTGTGCACTACTGTCACTGGTTGTTATGAAGTGTGGCTCATTATCTGTTAATGTTATAATATAATATTAAAATGTCTGTAGTTCTTTCATATTCTTTTCATATTAATTTTCTTGCTACTACTCTAACATTTTAATATTGCATCTTCTTTTGGCTCCCCCCCACAGTTTTTTTATGTTGTGCGTTTCCACTTTAACAAGGTTAGAAAAGGTGTAAAGTGGTGTATGTCCAAATCTTAATCTTGTAATTTATATGCCCTCCTTTCTTCTCCCTTTTCTGAATATTTCTCTTATTTTTTTATTTAATAAAATGGTGTTCCTTTATCCTCCTCTCCTTTCTGACATCCTTTCTTCGTTGTTTGTTTAATACTTCTTTACTCCGATTTACTTCTTTGCCATCCTATCTGCCTATATATCTACATTTCCTTTTATCCCAACGCGTGCATTGAAATAAACCATGCATTTTTCTAATAAAATATTTGACCTGCTACTTGAAAAATTGCGTCTTAAACTTAAAAAAGCACAGACGGAGTCTGAATTATTTTTTGTTGTTGCTGTTGATTATTTATTTATTTATTAAAAGCGCGGATTCATTTCCTGAAACGCTTCCCTGACAGTTCATCCAGCCAATCCACGTTAGGGGCGGGCTTTCAGTCTCAGTTGTGTTTCCGGCTTTCTACACATGCACGTGCGGGGGTCGCAGTTTTTCATATATTTCCGTCCTTTGCTGAATATTAATAAAAACAGGTAAACAGACCCAGTGGTTGATAATTTTCCATGTTTATCACTTTTATTTGCACGTTGCATTATTTCCCGCGTGGTCCTGTAAAGATTGGCTAACCTCTATTTGAGTTAGCACTAGCTGGTTTTAGCTGCTGTGTTTTAAAATCTGATGGTTTTCGTTAATTTTCAGTGTCAAGCTTACAGCTATTAAGAAGCCTCGGCAAGTGACTGTTTGGTTGAAGATAAGAAGAATAATACGGACTCATTCTCTTTCCCTCAGTCTCCAGCTCCATCTTCCGACTTTAAAACAGTAGGTGACCTGTTTTTACTTCATGCCTTAAGTCTGTTTCTATATAACTGAACAGTTTTGCTGCTAAAATGCAAATTTACTGTCAGAAACGAGTAAAGCAGGTTAAAAAATATTAATATGAGAGACAGTGGTGTGAGTTTCATATTTATTCCCGCATCTATCCATGATGGTATACACAGATTAGCCTATTCAAAGAAAAAAAAAACCCAACATAATATAGTTGAATATGCTACCATCTGGTATGATTTAACATACAATTGTATTATTCCTTATTTTTTCCTATCCCTTTTATTGTTTGTAAACTTTAGCATGTGTCTCTATCTACTCAAGCTATGTGAATGAAATTTTCCATGGATCAGTTTGTCCATTGGAGAATCAGACTTTCGGGATTACATTCCAGAAACTTCGAACAAATTATATGTCTCTTAAAAAAACAAAAAACAAATAAATTTTATCTGTGCCATAGCTTGGCTCTGATGGCTGAGTCAGAGCCTGTGTCTAACTCCACCCTGGTTGGAGAAAAGAGAGGCTGTATGCAGGAAGGGGACGAAGAGACGCCAACAAAGAGACCAAAAGTTGAGAGCGATGGGGAAGATGGGAAGGCTCCCACTGCAGAAGATGGAGGTGAGGAGGTGCCTGATGGAGAGGCGAGCGATGGAGAGGAGGATGGAGAGACCTTTGCTGACATGATGAAGCACGGCCTGACTGAGATGGATGTTGGCATCCTGAAGTATGTCAGTGACCACCAAGGTTTCTCTGGAATCCTGAAGGAAAGGTTTGGTTATCCTCTGGCATAACTCAGCATGTTTATAAATATATTTTAGTTCAAGCAGAATTGTTTTATTTTGTTTAACTGACCTTTTTTAATCACTTACTTTCAGGTATTCTGATTTTGTTGTGCATGAAATCAACAAACAAGGAAAGCGAGTACATTTAGATGATCTCTCCATCCCAACAGACAATGAGGTAAGACAGGATGTTGTCTTTTACTTACTCAGGAGTAATCCTTAATTATATCTATTAAATGTGCATCACACCCAACACAAAACATTTATGTAAAAAGGCATTTCTGACATATTGAGTCCAATTCTTTACAAACAAATGTCTGCCTTAAACTATATTGCTTTAAAGTGCAGTAAAACACATTCAACTATATTTCATCAGGACGGTTTCACCCATTAATTACCTTCTGAACCTTTTTTTAATTCATTAAGCTGTGGTGTTTTATCAGTGCACACAGTCACAATCTTTTTCATGCTATGCCTCACATTTTATTTCCTTTGTTTTATTATGACTGAGAACTTGGCTCAGGATTATTTTTTTTTCATAGTGTTCAGTCAATAATGTTTGAACAAAACCTGCTGAATGAATTCTGCCATCCTGAACTTTACTTGAACGTCAGAAGCTTCAATCTCTGGTGATTTGGCTGCTCTCTGAGCCTCTTTTCTTGAGCAAAGAACATGGATCATTCTCTGCTGCAGTTGACATAGTCTGTCTTTTTCTATCAACATCAATGCAGTTTTAAAAGCCATAAATAGATACATGTTTTTTTTCTTATTTTTTTATAAACACAGACACAATAACTCTTGAATTATCTGGAGTTCAGTTTAGTCAGAGACTTTAATATCAGTCGTTTTTTAAAGTAATGTCTTATTCTGGATTCTCCTGGCAATTTCTTGTAAATAAATGCTGGGATAGTATTTTTGTTTTCTATCCTAACACAAACCCATTTCAGGGCAGTTAAATGTATTCAAAATGTTGAAGATATAATTCATATCTTTAGTGTCCATGGTGACATAAATAATCAGAAATGTGAGAATAATACTATTAGCTGAATTGAAAAGGTAAAAAAAAAATGTATATCTGTTTTCATTTTCTCTTTCATTTTATGTCTCATAGGAAGAAGCAGAAACTAAGCAACCGAATGATTGTGAAGTTCTGACTGAAGAGCAGAAGCAACAGCTTAGTGAGCTCCAGCTCTTCAAGAATAAAGAAGGCAATGTCTCTATTGAGGTGAGCTTAAAGGAGACCAGCCTCTATTTGAGTATCAAACTTGAAGCTCCAACTTTGCACTAAAGTCTAATGAGGTTTCTTCATAATGTTTCTAGCCTTCTTTTTCAATTGTGTAGATACTAGACGACACGAAGGAGAAAAGAACACTCATACATAAAGCCATCAAAACTCATTTTCCTGGTCTGGAAACAAAGACTGAAGAGAAAGACGGTCGCAAGTTTATAGTGGCTTACCATGCTGCAGGAAAGAAGGCTTTAGCAGGTGTGTGGAAGACACAACACAGAACCACTGCATGTTCTCTTTAACTGTAATCTAACTGCAGCATGCAGTGCCTTGCACAAGTATTCAGACCTGCCCTTTTTAAAAAATCTATTTGATGCATTTTATCCCATTACAACCAACATCTGTATGCATCTTATGTGATTAACTAACACAGTTGAGCATTTATGTGAA
>JAUZNJ010044771.1:0-26374 GCA_034780135.1 Jordanella pulchra | reverse complement strand
GAAATTATGCATAGATTTATCTTTTGTTGAAATAAACCTGAAATGTGTGAAAGGTGTTTGGTGATAGAATGGTGGTTGTTAAGTGACAAAATGTAGCAAAAGAAACCAGGATGAGTGTAACTGCAAGGTGTTGCATTTAGTGGAAAATAATGCATGCACATAAGCATGATCAACACATCTGCATGTCTCTGCTCAGAGGTTTCCCACTGAATTATGGAACAGCTTATTTTATTGTAATGCTTTATTATAATTTTTGTCAAATATTTTGGACATCCAAACAGTCGTAGAGTTTCTACTGAAACAGGACGCAGTTCTGCCAGCCTCATGCATGATCTGCATCCTAATCCGGCAACTGGTCCTTTGTTTTGTTAGAGCCTCAGTAACATTATTCTATCCTCCTTTTGCTCTTCTCTTGTGGATAGAGGTCAAAGCGACTGCAGGTAAGAACTGATTCTCCATGCAAGACAGAGGAGCTGGTTGGAAATCATAAAGAGTTACTCAGTATAAAATGGAAAAATCAGAAATTTTACAAAACACTCTGTTAAACAGATGCACATCTTTAAAGTTATTTATGCAATAATAGGATTTTTTTTTTTTTTGAGAGTTTAGATATTGATAACAGTTGTAAATATTTCTCATTATTTTTTTATGTCTCCACCAAAGCTCCAAGGAAACACTTTTGGCCTCAAAACCGTGGCGTCTTCTGCCATTTTGTTCTTTACAAGGAGAACAAAGACACCATGGATGCAATAAATTTGCTCTCAAAGTTCCTGAGGTAAGAGTAATAATAAGCAATAACATTGAAATGTAAACATAGTTAAGAACCAGTGTCTGATTGCAACTAAGGATTATTTTCCTAATTCTTTCCTTTGTTGTATTTTTTTTTCTTTTCGAATAACCGATTAAAAAGCAGATGGCAGAAGTTGCCTAATAACACTGTTTTAACAGAAGTTTAACCAGATAAAGCTTCGCTACTTTAGAAGTCATTGATAGACCATATTTACAGATGGTTTATGTTAAAACAAACTATTTTAACATTACGTTTTGGCTTAATTACTGCTCTGAGTGGCTCCCAAATTCCATCGTATATACTGTACACTCCGCTTAATGATTGCTTCATTGCTTAATTAGTTGAGGATTATTTCTATTGGCTATTAATCCATTAGTTTTGTGTGTAATAATCAATTTTCTTCCAGGCTTAGACCCAACATGTTCTCCTACATGGGTACCAAGGACAAGAGGGCCATCACCGTACAGGAAATCGCCGTGCTTAAGTGAGTGGGAAACTGTCAGAGAAAATGCCTTGATCTTATTTTGGCCAGCCTTACGCTAGTGTCTGCTGTTGGTGGTTAAAAGAACCGTTTTGGATCGTTTCTTTTGTTTTTTGCTCTGGTTTCTGTAGGATCACTGCAGAGAGATTGGCTCACCTGAACAAGTGCCTCATTAACCTGAAGCTTGGCAACTTCAGCTACAAAAATCATCCTCTGAAGCTCGGGGAGCTGCAGGGAAACCACTTCACTGTGGTCATCAGGTCAGCACTGAAATGAGGTTCTCCTATTCTGGTGTTGGTGGGGAAAATAACAAACACATGTTTGGATCGCTCTCAGTTCCAGAGACCAGCTTAGATAAGAGATTTAGGGCAAATGTTATTTTAATATTAGTTGATCTGTTTATGTTCCTTAAGGTAGATGTCTATTATAAAGGCTATACTTCTTATTAATCCACCAAAAGCGCAATCCTCTGCAAGTGGTGCAAGAGCTGGACTCAATCATCCCCTTTCAGAAGAAGCTTGGAGAAGAAGTTCTTAAGACGGAAATAGAGCCTTTAGATTTTGCATGGTGCTGTTTTATTTGTTTATTTATATTGGTCTTTCTGTTCTTGTCTCTTAGGAATATCTCTGGAACAGATGAGCAGGTCCATCAGGCCATGACGTCCCTCAAACAGACTGGCTTCATCAACTACTATGGGATGCAGCGCTTTGGCACCACCGCTGTGGCCACGCAGCAAGTAGGCAGGTGAAGAGCTAGCAGACGTCCTGGCAGGAAGGTGTCGGCTGGGATGGAGACTTATCAGGCAGAAAACTCAGATCGTCTGGTTTTGCTTGTTTCAGGGCCATACTGAGAAACGACTGGAATCAAGTGGTGGATTTGATACTGAAACCCCGGCCTGGAGGTAAGACCTCTCCCTCTACCCTCGCTTTACTACCAAAGTCAAGCTATTGAAGCTACTAACTGAAGTTTTTCTTTAAAGCTGATCTCGCTTGGATAGATTTACAAGAGGCAGTCGTTAGTCTTTACATTTGATTTACTATCTTGCTGTGATTTGTTGTTTTTTTATTTTTATAGAAGATAAAATTTATCTTTTCTAAAGCAGATGTCAATGTCTGTATTTTGAGCACTTTGTTTTTCTTCTTAACTTTAATGTTTAATCCTTCTTTCTTTAAATATTTTTACCCTGCAGCTGAAATACTTTAGAATCGTTAATGTGCTCGTCTACCCAATGATTTACTGATAACATTTCATGAGCCCTTTTTAATGTCATCAACCTGGAAAACAACAAATATATCCAGATACTATATCTAGACTTTGTTGCTTGGCTTTTCTTTCTTTTGTTCTAGTAGAAACAAGACAAACAACTCCAGATATCATCTTAAAGCATTTTGATCACTTTCTACAGCAGAAAAAGAATATCTGGTTCGCTGCAGGGAGGAGTGGGCAAAGACTCAGGACCCCGAGGCTGCACTGAGGAAGCTGCCAAACAAGCGATGTGTGGAGGGACAGCTACTTAGAGGCCTGTCCATGTATGGCAAGAAAAACATTGTCACTGCCTTCGGACAGGTTTGTTTTCCATCTCTATCGCTGGCAGGAGGTGAAAATCCTTTTTCATCAATGTCTTTGTTTTTAATTATTTCCAATGTTTGTTGTTTTCTGTCAAAGCTCAGGGTTGCATCTAGGGTTGGGAAATATCTAAAGATTTTGAAAAGGTTGACATTTGAAAAAAGAATCATTAAGATGAGACTATAAAATGTATATCAAGGTGGTCTACATTGTGTTGTGATTATATTACAGTTGCATAGACATTTTGGAAAAAGCTTTGATTCAGAAGGGTCTTTGCAATGGGTACGTTTTGAAAGGACGACATGAAGATAAATCATATGATATATAGAACTATTCAGCTTAAAAGGATGAGCTGTTATTTCTGTCCCTGTCACCCAACCTTCATTATATTGCATACAAAGAGACATTGAGAGAGTTCTGGAGAAAAGACTTGCATATTCTGAGTGTTAACTACAGACCTCTAGGTTGCATTTTAAGTGCTTATAGTTGGTGACTCAGGTTAGCTACCTCCATAGTTATGCTGCTATAGGCTTAGGGTACTGGAGCACACAGGGACCACTACGTGTTTTAATGTACAGGTTTATTTGTAGCATGAATTGTTTTGATTTTTTTTTGTTGTAGATCCCCAGAAACAACCGCCTGATGTACATTCACAGCTACCAAAGTGTGGTGTGGAACACTATGGTGAGCCGCAGGATCGAAGCTTTTGGGCTCAAGGCGGTGGAAGGGGATCTGGTTCTCAAAGGAAGTAGGTCTTTTTTATCCTCTCTCTGGCAAATGAAATTCAGATGGTTTTAAAGTGATTAATCATTCGAAAATGCTACTGAAGACTGCTTTTTCAGCCTCTTTACTTCTCATCTACTCATGAAGCCAAAGCACACGTCCTTTCTGCAGAGGAAGCTGAGAAACACTCCATCCATGATGTCGTGATGCCACTTCCTGGTTATGATGTCATTTACCCCTCCCACCACAGTAAGACTCTGTGCTATCCTTTATTGTAAACATATGATAAGAAATTAGGACAGCAAGCGTCAGCCTCTGAGTTCAGGCATATTTAAGATCTGTTTTATCACAACAGAATTCTTTCTATACTATGAAAAAAGAAAAGAGCTTCTCTATAAGATATGATGGAATGAAAAACAAATTTAAGGTTTTTTCGCACTAAAAATGGATAGAATAGTCATATCAGTGGCGTGCATTGGTGGAGCTGATGGCTATTATGCCCTTGGATATTAAGATTTGGCACATTTCTGCCTGCAGAAGTCATTGAATGTTAAATAAGATGCCTGAGCCTTCAGGAAGCAGAAAATAGCAGCTTATGAGTCTAGTAAAAGGAGCCACCAAAGTAAAAACTGCTGTTTTGTAAAATAATCTACAAGTAAAGAAGATTAATTAACTGACAACATTCCCAATAGACTATCTTGTAAGTGGACAGAAAATAAAATAAAAGACATACAGCAGATTATTGATGTGAAAATGTACTGAAGTTTGTCTCAGAATGTAGATGAATGGCTATGTTAGGATGAGTTCATCAGGTTTCCTTTACAGCTATTAAATAATGTTCTTTTAATTGGAGTATTTGGAGAACAGAACACAGGTAATGTTCAGTGTAAATCAGATGCAGCTTCCCAGAATGAATCAGTCACGGGGTCTTTAACCGCCAGCGATCGCTGCCACATAGTTGCTGGCTAGTCTGATAGCTAGCAATTTTCCCTGATGGCTGTGGCCTCTTCTTGCAGGAAATTGAGCTGCGCACACAGTAAAAAAAAGCATGAGAAATTATTTTAGAAACCAGCAGAGTTGAGGTGTTGATTGGCCTCCGAATTCTCCACATCTGATTCCAATCACAATAAAAGGAAGAAGGGCCTGTGGCTACCATCTCTGTGCCAGGTTTCCAAGCACACACTCAGGGGTCACGTAGATTCAGTGGATCAAGGAGTTTTTAATGCAAATCGGCAATGTTACAATGTTATGCTTGATTAATGGAAATGATAACAAGGCGTCGAAAGCAGTGCAATAAATTTAATATCAAAGTGAACAGAATTACCTTGAAAGTTGTGATGTCTGCACCCAGCATGTTTCCCGAATGAAGAGTTTATTCGGCATGTTTCTGCCAGTTGGTGAGGGATACAGAGAGCTGCTCTCTGCGGACGGCCTGGACATCGACAACATGAGGCACAAAGTGAAGGACTACTCTCTGGCAGGAGCCTACAGGCGCATCATCATCACACCCACTGATGTCAGCTGGTAAGCAGGATTTCCTGCTTTTCTTTTAGTTTAGATTAAATAATACCAACGGTGAGCATCATAATTATTTTAAGCGTCTTATCAGAACTACTTTTTTTGTCTGCCACAGTGATTTATTGATTAATTTCCTGGTGTTTATTGATGCTTCACCTTGTGGTCGTAGGGAGGTTATTCACTATGACGACCCTCGGATCTCTTTGGTGCACAGTGACTTTGAGAAACTGGAGAATAAACCTGCTCCGATCTTCAACAAAGGTCTGTTCATTTTAGATCCTCTTCAAAAATAAACCTCTATTAAAATTGTTTAACATAAACTAAAACCCAGGAATGCAGGTAGGGATATATATTTTAAAACATATCCCAACTTATTATTTTTTGTTTTTCCTTCAGAAAGGGAGCAAATAGGTAAATTGTATGGAAGTATAGAAATGAAAAGGATTGAAAACAACAGAGTAACAATCCAGTGAACGGAAAAGATTGAGGATTACGTTGGATATGGTTAATAACTCATCATAGGAAGTTTACCTGAAACATTGCCTTTTTTTTACCAAGTTAAGCCATTTTGGTGCAGAAACTTGATGCTAATCCCTAATTTTGAAGTATTTCATTCAATGTAACTGTTTTAGCAGGTCAGACTGAAACAACTTTAACTGGAGAGATAAATGTATATATATTTGATATGAGGGGTAACCCGTGCTGCTGGTCTGGTTCCTTCTCACAGAGGGGAAGTATCGGGCGCTTAGGATGGAGTTCTCCCTGCCTCCCTCTACCTACGCTACCATGGCGATCAGAGAGGTCCTCAAGCTAGACACCAGCATCAAGAAGCAAACACAGCTCAACACCCTGTGGTTTAACTGAGGCCTGATGAGCTTTGGCTACAGCTGGACTCCTACAGGCACAAATCTACATATTTGTTTAATAGTTCTTTATAATATGTAGAAAGTATGTGAAGCAAAGACTTGTTGTTCAGCATAAACGTTGTTTCTGTGAAGTGCACAAGGATGGACAACAAACCAGTATTCAGTTTTATGTTTTTATTTTAGATTTTCAGCGATAATTATAATTTAAAAAGAAGCTTTGCATTCTGGGAGCTCACATACCTCTGCTGCTGGTTTGTACAGAAATGTTTTGTTTTTTATCGTTTTTTTTTTTTTCTTTTTTTAGCTTTGGCTAAAAGAAAATGGAACATCAAAGTACGCAGTTTAATCTGTGTTTATTAAAAACCTTTGACCTTTTTTAAGCATGTTCTGTAAATAATGTGCCAAAGTACATAATGACTGCAGTACACAGCACTGAATGGATAACACTGCTCTTGGATACACTTTATCTAGAAAACAAAACGCATTTAAGAAAGATTTGTAGAAAAATACTTGGAAAAAGTGCTTCTCTAAAAATGTTATATCTAATCCAAAGGTTAACATTTACTAGTGAGGCAGGATTCTGTACGTCATCATATGGTGTCCGAAGCTACATCAGGGTTAGGGGTTGTTCTTTTGATTCTAAAATCTGGTAGATTTATTTGCATGATTCCTTGATCCTTTGGCTGATTTTAAAACAAATCTTTAGTGGAAAATCGTTCCCTTTTTAAAGGAAGATTTATTTTATCTTGAAAACCGTATTTTTCTGTGGATTTACGTAGAATGGAGTAAGAGTCCCTCACCAGACGCAGCCTCACTGCTGGGTTAAAGGGGGTTACTACATCCCCAGGCTAACAAGAAAAATGAATAATGCTATAGCAGAAAAACATTTTGAATATTTTGTGTGAAAATCACCACCCCAATTAAGTTAACACTGTTAAAAATAAAGCTATAAATAGCATGTCTGCAAATTAAGCTACATAATTAATGAATGTGCTAATATTAGCTTTTTACTCTTATATTGCACTATAATAAGGTGCAAATATTAATATTTAATAAATACCCCCCCAAATTGTCAACCAACTGTAATGTTAAATTTTAGTTTTTTTATTTGATCTTGTACTTCTAACTCTCTAACCAGCCATGTCACTCGAGACTAATTAAGCACAGCTTTGTGACCTTTTGATGTCTTTAAAATCTAAGCTGTGATGTCATAAATCAAATATTTCTTTATAATTAATACAAAAAGGCACTAATGTTTGCTTTTATCTTCAGGACAACAGGACAAGAGAACATCTGGAAATGTACTTGGTTTTCTCTACTTATTCGGACCAAAAATATATAACATTTTCTAATTTTAATGCCGGGCCTTTTTTGCAGTAAAGATCGTAAAGGAAGTCCTGAAGTTCTTGGCTCCCCCCTCTTTTATTTTGGTTGCCACTTGTATTCTGTTTCCTCAGTTTGCAATCTTCCGTGACTACCATCCCTCAGAGCATCGTTCTCTGCGATAAATCGGTACATGACGTCTGTCAGCTCACGCTGACACCTCCTCCAGATGGAGTGCTCAAAGTTGTGCATGGCTGACCGGAGCCACTCTGCAAACGCGTCCCGTTCTTTGTCCCCCTCTGGTCTCAGCTGCTGCTGCAGGACCAGGAACTGCTGGGAACGTTCATCAGGCTGGTTGTTTCCTTCATCCGCTCCCTGCTCTCTTCCACGAGTTGGACACCCAGAAGCCGGTCTGGTGCTGGCGTTGTTGCTCACGAGCGTCATGGAAACGGGCCTAACGGACTCGGGACAGACAGCAGGAGGAGCGGCATTACAGGAGGGGGCGTTCAGTGTCGCGGTGACGGCATTAACAACCGCCTTCCTTCTCTTCTAGAAATGGACACAGAAAATGACTCGTTGAATATAATTTACTTACTGATGTTTACAGTGAGAGCAAATGTAGTAATCCTTCACCTTCTGCACATTTTGGTTGATAGATTTAACAGTTTGATTGGAAATTTAATGGCAAATATGTTTTCAGACATTTCTAGAAATGCATTCATACATAACTGTCATTACACTGCCTTTTCTCATCCTTTGGAGTCGAGTGGAGTCTGTCTCCACTCGAATCCGTTGGACATTACATGTAATGCATTATATTTCTCTACAGCAGGTTTCACAGTTGAATGGAGAAAACAAAGCAATAAAATGAAAAGAATAGACCTAACCTGACTGTAAGGAGCCAAATCTGGGATATACAGAAATATGCAGGTAGCACTTCAGCATCTTACCTGGCCACCTAAGTAATCTAGGAAACAGGGTTTGTCAGCAAGGTGGCCAAGATGGTTAAATGTTAACTTCTGCTAATCTAATCCACCAGACGTCTACAATAGAAAGGCCACCCCCCTCTAAAAAACCTTGTTAGAACTTATTTTGCTGTTCTTCCATGTTGTGAAAGGCAGCCATTGCTTATTACACTATTAATGAAATCCCTACAGTGAAGCATGGTAGCGGCAGCATTATGCTTGCCATTTTTTCAACAGGAACACCCAAGAGCTTAAGAAAATCTGTCAGAAGGAATGGAAAGAAAATGGCCACAGATGTGCCAGGCTCACACTGCAAAAGAATCAGTAAATAAGACGATCTGCTAAAGGAAGGAGGATTTTAGCCCTTGAAATAATCAGATACTATGCACTTGAAATGAGATCATAGTTTCCTTGTTTTAAACAAATGTTATTCCATCTGCAAATTGTCTAAACTACCAGCTTAAATCAAACTAACTGCATCCATTTCAAGTAAACATGCCTAACATAGTTTATGTTTTCAGGACGTGCTCTAAAGGGGCACAGGCCCTGATGACCCTCTCCTCTAAACTGTCCATGACCCCAGCCTTTTCATGCCTAACAGCCTCCTTTCTGTTGGTGTCTTAGTACTTCTGGTTCTCCCTTCAGCCAAGCCACCCTGGTTCTTCTTCCTCCTCCACCTCTGTCTGCATAGCACCATGCGGATGGATGGTGGTGGATCCATGCTCCCTCTCAGAGGCTTTGATGGGAGCACAGTGCTCTCCAGGACCAGCTTCCTCCTGGGAACCCGCAGCAGACACACCTTCCAATTGTAAAAGCAGCATAACAAGGTGCAGATAAAGAACCAGGCGCACTCACCCTACTTTCTTCCTTGGTCATGACAAAAAGGAGCTGTTCTGCCTATCACGTGATCAGAGTGTCGGGATCTTATTGGTTGAATGGAGAGCAGCAGCTGCAGTAACTCAGTCATGATCGCTACAACCCTTTTTACAATCACACACTGCTAAAATATTGGTATTCTAGTGTCTTTTTGTGGCCTCTCACGGATTTGGGTATGCATTAGAAATTACCTCAGTTTGCAACATGTTGGTGGTCGTCTCGCGGTGTTTTACGTGTTTGTCGAGCCACAGCAGGGACGTGAAGAGAGCCGGGACCGATTTCCTACCTCCAGGATCAGTGCTCCTCTTTTTACTAACCCGGCGTTTGGCCTTTGCAAATCTATCACGAAGGTATCTCCATCTCTTCCGGCAGACCTCCTCCTCTGCATCCACAGCCAGAGCCACCTCTTTCCACGAGTTGTTGGCCATTTGTAGGTCTTTATATGACTTCGAAGATGTGTTATATAAATTCTCATACTTTCTCACCGCCTCAGCAAGTCGCTCTTCAAAACTATCCATAGCGAACAGGTTACCTGCAGAAATATGTGGAACATCCAAAACAAAAACAAGGGATCATTTCCGCCTCCCACCTCGACTTGCAACGCCCCTCCAAATTCTGACCAATGGGGAAAAAGGTTCTCTGCCACCCCGAGAAAAAAACTAAGACAGTTCTCCTCGGGTGATGTGTCCAGATAGGGGTGGGGGATCAAGGTGACGCCAACCGCTGCGAGAACAAGAAGAAAATGTCTCGGTTCTCGTGGAGATCTAACTGGGTCCAAAACAGGGACTGGATCCAGCTGGACTGGTTCAGAGCTGCCTCGGTTTCTCCAGTAAAATGCAGTAGTCTAGTTTTATGCACGTATTTGTATTCCTAAACGCAGTTTTCCAATGGTTTCAATTGCTTGTAGCTCCATAAGGTAGTCTGCATTTCGAACATGTCAAGCCAACTCTCTCACTGGTTTGTTGTGCGCGAGAGGACAATGTATTATGGTATTTATGTGAACCTCTTTCAAAATAAAAGCCACTGTGCTTTGGCATCTTGTTTTATTTGTCCGTCTAGGCTGGAAATCGTGAGTGAAATTTCAGGGTTTCCAACGAGAAAACAAATTGTGAATAGAATTCTTCGTATAAAATACAGGGACATATATGTACAAAACAGCAAAATGTATATCAAATAACTATTAAAAACACGTGTTTTCATTGGTGATCAGAAGTAAACGGGAGATCCTGGGTTTGAATCCTGGTGGTGCCTTTTATTTTGGGGGACGATGGTCACATCCAAACCAAGTCCAGTCTAGGCTACATGAAACAAGGGTAATTTAAAAAATAAAAACTACTTGGTGGAATTCAACACATGGAGACACTGCAGACTGGAGGGATTTACATTCTTTCAACCTGTGGTCTCTTGAGTTGAACTGGTGCAATGACTTTTATTTTTATTCCACCAACAATTGAATATGACTGTCGCATGACTACTAATGCTTCAGTTGATTTGAAATGATAGATTTATGGATAGAAATGGTCTGAAAAATAAGCTTTCACTACTGTACAGGTTATCATTGTGGTTATTAGAGTGTCTGAGAGTGAAATGTGAGGTGGAGCTTTCAGCTCTTTTCTTGTTAAACCAGCTCCTAGTTTCAACAAGGGAGACAATCGCAATGTCCACTTTTAAAGGGTTAACTGCTCCTTCTCCTTTTTCATCAAGCAAGTTCAGATACATCTCAACCCTGCTGCCAGAAGGCTAAACCACTGAAGAACAGTTTGCATTTAGCATTTTTTCTTTATATGTTTCTGTGGGTTGGGATTTCAGCAGATATCCTGTTGTTATTTTTAACTTTGGGGCTTATTGCCAGCATTTGTTTGTCTCTTCTGTGTTCTTGGACCAAAGCTGAGGTACTGTAGATGGCTACCCATGCTTTGTAGAAAAATCATTTAACTTCACTACTGTTACCTTATGCCTGCCTTTAAAAATTGTATCTAAATTAAGATTTGATTTATCACTATTATGACTAATATGTTTGGGTGCGATTTGTAAAATTACACAGAGTAATATTTTGGGTTATTTAGTGTATTGCAAGAGAAAAGAATGGGGTAAAGTCAAGTTTTCACTATATCATTCATACAGTTATAGATATATGAAAGTTCCAAAATAAATGTGTTTTATTTAGTTGCAAACAAAATATTTATTTAGCAAAATAAATATTGAAGTTGGAAAATTAAACATATGGCTTGCTGAAAAACAATTAGATTGCAATCTAAATATTTTATTTTGGAATGTTGATATTTATAAATATATAAATGACATAGTGAAAATATGACTTAGAAAAAACAAATCCCCCTTTTTACTCTTACAGCATCCTAAATAACAAAGATAACGCTCTTATTTTTGACTGTGTATTCTGAAATGATGAGTATCAGTTCTCCCTTGGGTTTTGTTGCTGTACATCCTCGCCAAGTGGCTGACCCAATGTACAAATGTTGGGTCATTAAGCTTCCAAGGGGCAATCATATAGAAAGTAACCCTGGGCTATAATAGAGTACATTTACAACTGCTGTTATTTCTTTTTTTGTAACAAACTTCACCTCTAAAATAACTAATCATCACTGTCAATACCCCCGTCAGTCGACAGAGGGCGCACAAGTCATCCAAACACTGTGAGGTTAGTGTGAGTGGCTACAGAGGGAGAGGAGCCGGGGCTGCTGCCAACGGGAAAGAGGAGACAACATGAGCTCCAAGAAAGGTGCGTTTCTCCATAACCTGGTTCTGTTTGCTCATGCATGTATTAAAAACGGATGTCTGGTGGATGTTACCGGTGCACAACAAGGCGTCCGGTATAAACCGCGTTACATGACCCGTTTGTATTCAGCTTTAAACCCTGATGATGGTGATGATGTTTTTGTTTCTCTCTCTGTTTCTTCCTAATGTTTTCATGGGGCTTCTTTAATGCCTTTTAACTTGGACCAGCAGTGATGGCCATCCAGGCAAGAAAGAGGCGGCAGAGGGGGAAGAAGGATAAAGCGGGTCACCATCGGAGGTAAGCGGGGCGGAGGGGTTGGGGATTGCTCCGCTCGGTGCACGGGACGCGCTTGTTTGTGTGAGGACTTTAGTTTGTTGGCGTGTGACGCTAGAGCTGCTGTCAATGAGACGTTGTCGGTACGAGGCGTTATTTGTTTTTTTTCTATGCAAACAGTGGAGTATCTACAGTTGGCTCCATGCTTTCAGCAATCTCCAGTTCATTTACTTCTCAGCAAATTCCCTTTTTTCCAGAGCTGTTTTTATTGACAAATGGTCTACTTGCACTAAATCGTTGGCAGCACCTCCTCCCTCCTGTTCCGCCTTTTTTTGAGGGAGGGGGGGACTCTCACATGGTGTTATGTAACTTTCCCGGGATGTGTCGGAGTATTGTTTCCCGAGTTGTGGCTCTGATTGTATGAGCCAGATGCTGTAGTATTTCAGCGGGGCTTTCGCTGCAGTAGCTCTGCAAAGTGCATGCGAATCGGAGTGCAGATGTGTGGGGGGCTTCCTTCATGGCACGATGCTATTGGAGCGACGTCACCGGCAGCTGAGGCAGACATCAATTAGGTGATACCACCGGCGCGACCACCTCAGGGGGCTGCAGGAATTTGCTGGAATTCCTAAACACAGAAGCAATAGGATGAGACAACCACACATGTGCACCCACAGCTGGACTAAGTAAAACATCAGCATGGATGTGAAATGATGCCACATGTAATTTCTTTTCCAGATGCAGTGATCCTGCTCTCGCTGTTTGTTATGTATGAGCTCATTGACTATTATTCTCTTCTATTGAGTATGCATGTCTCATTTTTACATGGTCTCCTTTTTTGCACCAGTTTAATTATTTTTTTTATTTACAACAAACAGGCATTAGAATGTGTACAACAAACCCATTAAATAAATGCAAATAAGGTGGGTAAATTCAGGTCCTGTTGTAGTTTATTCTAAATAGTCACTGGTCTGGTCTGTGAGACTGTAGCTGTTCTATTTAAGGGAATTATGGAAAGTGAGATTCCCATTAATAATGGCTGCAACGAAGTGCATTTTTGTTTCTATTGATTGTTTCTATCTATATTCTTTTCATTCATTTAGAATAAGCCTCCATATTGGAAATAAACATGACATTGCAGTATTATCTAATATTGAGATGATGATGTCGATTTCAATTAACTTATATTTTCTCCACCGTAACCCTGTAATGAGTTTTATTGTGGCTGCTTTTTTCCACTGATTTGATAGAGATGACTGCCATACAATATACAGATACATCTAAGAAAATCTAAAGTTTATTAATGCCCTGTGCATTTTTTGTCACTAATTTCATGAAGTGGATCTCATACATTGGTTACATAGCATTAAATATGCAAAAAAAAAAAAAAACAACTCAAAAACTGTACAATTATAGTGTTGCAGGTGATGTATGAAGATTTGGTTTAGAATTAATAACTGGTGCATAAGGCATACATTATTTAAATAAGGAAATTGTGTTTACTACTGGCAGTTTGAGAGAGTAGGGTGGTTGTAAAATAAAGAGGAAGTTTGAAGCCATGGAGTTGGGAGTTGTTAAAGGCAGGCAAATATGGTATCTGAGGACATAATGCCTTTAAAGACAGTTGTATAAAAATACTTTGCTATGAAATCTAGTTTATTTCTTCCAACCACAAAGAACACTTGCTTTTAAAGTGTCCCCCCACCCCTCGGTCTGGGTGCCGCCCATTTCACAACGACGTTGTTGTATCGCACCATTTCTAAAGGCTAAATCAAATTCTGACAGATCTCATTGCTTAAAAGAAACAATTTCAATGAATTAGACATTAGATAAAAAGTAAAGGTTGCTGCTCTGAGCTTAGCTTCTAACAGAGACTTTTGGTCGTAACTTTGAGCCAGAATCCTCACTTCTTGCATTGATACTTTCCATGGCTTATTTTCACATGGAGTGGAGGGGCTGCTGCTCAGACAGGGAATAGCTTTATAAAATACTTGAAAGCTAAAAAAAAAGTTTGAGTTTGATAGAGGCCCTTTATTGTTGAAGGATAATAATAAGAAACATGATATTAGACAAATATTTATGATGCACTTCACATACATGCTTAAAATGTAAAAAACATTAGAGAAAGAAAAAGCTAAACAATGAAACCATCAGATGCGGAATTAGCTTGAAATCAGTCCAACATGGATCTAAACGTATATACAAATATTTGGGGTTAAAATGTAAGAGAAACATTTGAAGTAAATTAAATGGATTAATTCAAATGATGTGTTAACCGGATTACGTTAATTGATTGGTTATCTGGTAGCTTATTATTAGCTTGTAAAAATATACCAATGCCAGAGTGTGAACAGACCAGCTGATCAGGCTGAAATGTGACGATGGCGGGTGAGAAGTTTACGCCCTTTGATGAAACTCTCCATCATAAATTGGTTTCCATAGTTACAGAATGTCAACTTAGACTGGATCCTTTTTTTCTAGATTCTCTGGAGTCATTTCTGCTTTCATAGATCTGTCATTCATCCAGTATCAGGTATGGGAGATTTGATTTAGCAATTATAGCAACTTATTTTTAAATACTTGACGATACCTGGCTAGTTGGTGGAGCGTTATTTAGATTCTATGTTTTTTTTTCACATGAAAAAGTTTTCACTTAGTCGGTATTTTACTGACATAGTTTACTATATTAGTGTTTTGTTGATATTTTAACCAGGGGGTTGTGTTTGTTTTTTCCTCATGTGAAGTTTAAAGCAGTTTATATTTTTGGATCGTGTTGTGATTTTTGGATTTCTACTGTTTTATCACACCTGCAAAATGCTTCTAGTTTAAAAGATAAAAGGCAGAAAAAGCTTTGAAAGTAGGAAAAAAAACCAAATCAGGAAAACAAATTCATCATTCAAGTCCTTCTGATAGTCGAAAACCTTCCAGCCTCTATCTGTGAGCTCATACAACAATAGACAAGAAATGCATTCTCTTTAAGATATCTGAAGGCATATGAATTCAAAGTTGTATACCCTGAAATAGTCATCCAACCATCTGACCAAACGGATATGACAAAGTCTGAAAGTGCTGAAATGTTCCAACAAAGATGTTTAGTTTGACTTCATGTCTTTAATTGGAGCTGAAAGTTGCAGAAACAAAAGTAGGATTTTAAGAGGTGTTCACATTTAAACAACATCAGCTCACTTGGAAACTTTTGTAAATGCTTTGCCCGTCATTAAGAATTGATTTCTGGGATTATCAAGCATTGTTCTTCCTTTTTATGAAAATGATGAATGCCCTAAGGCTAGTTCAGAAACCCCTATACAATCTTGTGCACACACATCCTCACCACAATAAAAACTAGCCTCTTTAAACCTTGTGTACCCAGGTTAATGACTGTTTGGATTGTGCTGCCTTTATGTATTAGACTTTGATGTCCTCCCATTTAAATCAGTCAAGGCTTGACTTGGTTGAATCCACCTTTTCTGTGGTAGAAAAATAGAAACAGTCCATTTTTTTTTAAATTAAAAATTCTTCTAGTCTTTTTATTTAGTGAACTTTATTTAAACGTAACTCACGCCATGAGGAAAAATAACGCTGCCTTCAGTTAAATTTGAAGAAACTTCACCAAAGTGTTGGGTTAGCTAACGGTTGGGATAAGAGAGTGCGTGACAAATACCAGCTAACTTAGCCTAACTTACTGAAGCAGATTAAAAATCTCTTTTTCCGAGCGAAACCTGGCGAAGAATAAAAACGATTACAGAAACATCACAGAAAGTTAATATAAACAAAGAGTGTTGGTGAACAAAAAGTTTTTGAAATGCTACATCCAACGAATTAAAAAAATGTCAATTAAAAGGAAATCTCCAAATATAAATATAGCTTTAAAATCACTCAGAGATCAAGCTGATTTTGAAGTTTTCCATGTTGGAGTCAACCTCCCCACCGCCACAGACATCTACACCTCCAGATGCAGGAAAAGGGCCTCCTGCATCATGAAGGACCCTACTCACCCAGCACACTCACTTAAACTCCCATCATCCTCCCTTATTGCACTGCTCTTAGCTATATACTTTTCCTACCTATAATATTGTGCTCTTGTAGCGATTTTATATTTTTATATTTTATATTTTATATTTTTATATTTATATTTTTATATTTGGATGCAACTGGGGCTGTGACGCTTAATTTTGTTCCACCTCATGTGATACGTGATGTGAATGACAATAAAGTATCTTGAATCTTGAATCTTGTTGTGGGGAGTTCAATGGCAAATGCATTTTCTACCTCAACTTTGGTTTAAACATTTGGGACATGAAGCAACTCAGACAGTGTTATTTAGTTCCTCTTTGTGCTGCTACTTTACATAGATATAGAGGAAAACAACCAGGTTCTCTGACATATAAAAGTATACCAATGATTGTTTATATAACTAATAATAAAGGGTCAAAGTATTGCACTTCACTCTAAATCTGTGGGCATAATCATAATCTGTGTCAATGTTGTGAAAACACCGGACAGAACTTTACATATACTAATGATCCCTTTAGTTCAACACAGAGGGAAAAAAGTGGCGGTAATGTTGCTTTTTTACAAAATAAAATAAAAGCCTTAGGAGAGGCATGTTACCTTTACTGTCAAAACTAACTTTCATTTGGCAAAACAAGGTCTAAAAGGAAGTTTAGACGTAGATATTTGTACATTTTAAAGTTTTTTTCTAAATGAACAAACAATTAAATGTTAAAAAAAGGCAAAGCAGCAGCATTCTGTGGTTTACCTGGAATCATTTTAAACTCAACTCTATAGTCTTTGAAGCTCCTTGAAGTGTCTCAGATATTTAAAAAAAACTTTATTCCTGTTTTTGTCCTTGAATTAATGCATAACCTCTGGACTTTCTGCTGGCTGGAAGAGGTGTTAACGTTTACTTTCATCCTGTGATTCAGTTCAATCACGTCCTGTGTTTTCCATGATCCCTGCAAGACCAGGCAATGCAGTACTCCCTGTTCTTGGAGACGTTATTATTAACCCAGTCACAAGTTTGCTGCATTCTGACTGAAATATCTTAAGTACTAGTGGAAGTATTTGAATAACTGTTGAATTCGTTGTAATGGCAAAAACGACCTCTGGGGTCACAAACCTGCACCTTAACAAGTCCTATGGCAACCAGGAGGATGTTGGGTCAACTGTTTGACTTTGAGCAAAAACCAATAACTGATTCACAGAAAAAAAAACTATAAACAAAAAAACAAAACAAGACCCCAGAAAGGAACATTATATCATAAAAAAGGCATTTGTTTGTTTAAAACTAAAACTGCTAAATAAATAGGAATACAATTACAATATGGTAATGGCCTGTACTTTACACCATATTCAGTCATTCACAAACATTCACAAAGGCAAGCTACATTTTAGCCACAGCTGTCCTGGGGCTCGCTGACAGATGTGAGCCACTGGGTCCTCTGGGTCCTAGGCTATGCACGTGAAATTATCTCGCCAAAGGACACAACAACACCGAAAGGGCAAACTCCTGCATCCGTAAATGAAACGATGAAATTAAAAGATTATAGAGCTTTAACCAGCTTTTTATAGATTTTTTTTTCTTGTTTTTCTCCAAACGGCAGGGTGTTGATTGATATAAACAGAAAAGATGATCTATATCCCTTCAACTTCCAGTTTGAGCTAAAAAAAACATGCAAATGTAGCTAGTAAATGTTTCAACATTGCAGCTAATTTGCTTTGAGCAGCATCAATGCCTTCTTTGCTCTAAATAATATGATCTATTTTTTGTTCTACGTTGCATTTTTTGGGACATGATAAGCTGTTGCGTAAATCATCTTATCAGCCTTCTTTTTTTATCCGCACTTTTTAACTGGATTATATTTGTTCCAGCAAATAATGGATAACATCTGTTATTTAACTCTTTGTCTTGATGGCTCTGTTAAAGCAGCTGGAGTAACCCCAGTGCTTTGTCATTTCCCACAATGTTTGCACGGACAGCTTATTACAACTCTGGAAAGATTTAAGTCTTTGGAAACAAGGCTTTTTGGATCCCCTTGAGGTTTCTTATTTTTTTCCTGTAATTTGTCACCTGCTGTATTTCCTGTGCTGAGTTGGTTCTTCTCTCCAGCTGTTGCTTTAGGAGTAAAACACATTAAACTACTTCTGTTTGTTGGCATTTTTCAGCCATAGCTTTTTCTGACAGCAGAGTGTGTGCAAATATAAATATAATTAATATGCAAAATATCAGATTGACCCAGATGTTGGTGTATGTTGATGTTGTACGTTTCTCCCTGCAGATTCTGGGTCCCCTTCTAGAATAATGGTAGGGGAAACACCAAACCTAAACAAGTGCACCTGTGACTGTCACAATAGCTTATTGTCATAACTTGTGGTCCTTCAGACCAGCAGTATATGTGCAAATGAGCAGGTAAATGTGTTAAAAACACAACATCTGTCAGCTTGACTGACAGCACAGCGGTCTAACTACTGACAACTCCGTACGTGTGTGGCCTGGGGGTGGGATTTTAAATGCATCTTAAGTCTAACATTAAATTTAATCAAATTAAAGGTCAGGATATTGAAAATTACTTGAAGCAGCTTCAGAATCAATCGAGGTAAAACAAACAAGCTCCGAGACGGAAACTGCTGGTTTGACTTTAATTAGGCCTCAGCCAAGGCTGGTAGATGATCTCAGTCCATTCAGTCTCTAGCTTTCATTACTACTGTGAGTTTTATTTCACATTCTTCTTCAACAATACCTAAAGCACATCTGAAAACATTTTTTTAAGTTTTGATCACAGATTCTTAACTGGATCTTAATATCCTCCGTAAGACTAGATCCACTGGTAATGAATTCCCTGCACAGCTATAGACTTGGCTCCTTGAAGTGGGCCAGATGTCCTGGAGAGTCAGTGCGCGGTGGTATTGTGTTGTAGACATGGGCTGAAGAAGACCTCAGCTGCTTGACCTTTTGTGAACAGATTGGTGCGCCTCAAGCTAATAGTGCCCCTCGCATCAATACTGCAGCTCTCTGGGTGGAGGGGAGGAAAAACGCTTGAATCTCATTTAAGACTCAGCCTTCCTTTGATGGTTGTTTGTAAAAGTTTTAGAGGTTAAGAGACTTTAGCCAGACTAGTTTAAGTGAGTCAAAGACTCGTTTTTCAAAGCTAGTCTGACCTGAAGGACAGGCATCACCAATTATCATCACGTTTTTTTTTCAGTGGATTCTCTTGGCCACAACAAAGTCGTCCACACCCACTGTCTGTCATCCCTGGAACGTTGGGTGAGATGAGTTCAGCAGGGGGAATGCTGTCAGAGGAGCTAAATTAATCACATTAATCTCAACTGTAGATGGATGATGAATCATCTTGAACCCTGGCAGAGGACGGATGTTTTAGAGCCGCCCAATGACTTCCTTCCACTTTGGTTCAACACAAGCATGAAGTTAACATGGCTGCATTAGTTGGACAAATATATTTGATGGCAGGAAGTTGTCTTAATAAATGTTACGTCGTTTTTGTGTTCTTACTTCTCAATTTTTCTCAAATATGAATCCAGTGGAAATGAATGAGCCCACTCTCACTCTGTCCGAGAGACGCTATCTGCTGCTCTCACATGATTCATTGTTTCAGACCGAATTGTATGGAGATATTAGCCATTTCCTGCGTGTCTGAGTGGGAAGGATTTTTCTCCAGTGGCCACAATGCTTAGATTATTGCTGCCTCACAGACTAATTGAATACAGAAGTAGGCTGATAATCTGTGGTTCTATGCAAGAAATCACATCTACCTGCATGCTTTTAGGGCTTGTAGGGTGAAATTAGTTTTTTATCCCTACATTTTAGCAGTTTTTCTAAGGAGAGAGGATTTAAGCTTGTTCAGGATTTGTCGGGCTGCTTTTCAGAGAATCCGGAAAGCCTGAAGGATCAGTTCAAGGGAAGAGTCTGAGCAAGATTGTCCTGGGAAGGAGGGCCTTGCAGACTCTGTGTGGTCCAGACAGGATTTACAGGAAGTACGGATTTGTTCCTGGCATGTTGTGCTCATGAGATGCTGTCCAGTCCTGCGGTGGCAGGCCAGTGCGTCGTCCTGTAGACTAAGTACTGGGGCATGTCATTCTGTGAAGACAGCAGCTTATCTGTGGATAGACTCCCATTACTCCTCTCTACTACCACCTGCTGGTCAAATTTGAGGTTGGAATTGCTTTTCATCATATTTCATTCTCTTTATTATTTACATACAGACAGGAGTAAACTTGCTGTTATACTGAAACATAATTAAACTGATGAAATAGATTCTTAATGTAACATTTAGATGTAGCAACAATAATATTATTGACTGGTCACAGAAACGTTAATCTATAATACTAAATTTTAGGGTTCATTTCGTCTAGACGCTTGGTTTTATATGTTGTTTTTTTCTAAAAGAAGCCCAAGCTGAGTCAGATTGAAAAGCCAGTGTCTATGAGATTTGACACTCTGGCTTTACCTGTCGACCGCTGTTCTTTGATGCTGGAAGTTCAACCAACAACCTATTTTTTTAAGAATTTTGCAGACAGTTTCTTCCTTCCTCCCATAAACTGTGATTAGGGTCCCTGCCCCATCCTGAAAGAAAAACACCCCCACAGCATGATGCTTCCACTACCATGCTTGCTGGTAGGGGTGCTCTGCTCACTCTTTCCTCTGCATGTCTTTCTTCTGGTCTCACTAATAATGCCAAAAAGTTGAAGTGTGACTAAAATGCAGGAGTTATTACTCCACTGGAGGATGAAACCCCATCTATTTATACCATGTAACGGAAATGAAAGAATTTCTCCATTAAGTACTGAAGGAAAACAGTTTTACATTTGGTGACTGTATTTTGAATTAATCACTTGAGAACTGACAGATGTTGCCATCCAGCTGTGGAGGCATTGGTGATTACTAAGAGCAGGTGTAATCCTGCAATTCTCATTTCTTTTTGCACAGACTTCTGGAAATATGTTAATCTTAATATTGTCTAATTGGTGCAACACTGTGACCTTAGATCAAAGGTTGCTGAAACAGACTGATTTAAAATCTTTCATCTACCCCCTCCCACCGATGGTTTGCCCTAATATCTTATGTCGATATCATGGTTGAATATCCTTCTTTACACAATCCTGTCCGGCTCAACATACACACAAGTTCACATCATTCACAGAATGTTGTAATAGGAAAAAAAAATCAGATTAGCTCTCATGGAAAAGAAAGAACAGAAAGCGTTTGATGATGACTAATCCAGATGCGTCTCATGGAGGGACTGTGGTTCGGTGGTTCACAGGGCGCCACATTCAAACATTTTTTCCCTGTTGGGTCACCAGTGATTACAGAAAATATAATGCATGCTGCCTCAGGACCAGCGCAGCAGAATCAGTCCATAGTTAGTCGACTCAGTGGCAGATGCCCCATGTTTGCAGTCTAACCACAGATCTTTTTTGTTTGTCGGTCTCAGTGTCTCTTCAGCTCAGTAATTCAATGAATGTTTTTACTCTGAATCGGTTTCCTTCCTTCAAGGCTGCTGCTGCCATTGGAAACACTCCTTTACTCACTTCATGTGAAATCTCCCGATTTCTGCTGTTTCTTTAGCTGTGCCATAAATAAAGGTAAAGATCCTCACAGAATGACCAATAACCTGTAAACATTTTAGCATTTTGTCTCCTTACAACCGTAAACCAAAGTTCTGTCTTTAGGTTAAATTTCAAATTAACATTAGAAAAGTTGTGTGTGGATTTTTTATTCAGGCCCCTTTATTATGACACCCCTAAAGAGAAAGCAACCGCTTACCAACTGATTTTATATTTCTGAGTTCTGCATTGTTTGTTGTTCTGAAGCAGGCTAACATGATGCTTTATTTTCCTGCTTGGTTTTAAACCCTTATCATGTGACTGTAGTTTACAGTTGTAACCTGGTGACTTCAGGCCTGCTGCTTTTACCGGCTTTCTGCCATTTCTCCTGTATCAACTCAGCAATTCTGCTGGATAATTGATCACCTTCACTGTGCTGATATAATGCAGGGTGCGGGCCTCAGACATGCCCCCTTCTGGGGTTGTTTTGACAGTACAAGATGTGGGGCACAGGGTCTTTATTGTTGCATTGTTTTCCCAATCATCCAAATGGTAAGTAGAAAACATCCCGTGTTTATCCTGATCTGCTGCCCTGTGCTCCATTGCTGAAGCCTCATTTCGAGGGAGATGTGTAAACAGGTTCGCTCTCAGACCTGCATTTCCTTATCTGTCCATTAGGGGGCAGACATGTCATATCTTTTAAAGCTTTTAAAGCTTAGTCCACACTTTGATGATCAAATCACTAAGTGGTCTTTTTCGATGGGTGCTTTTATGATTAGTGTAAAGGCAACGTTTGGAGTAAAATAAAAGTCTAACATAAAATTTTTAGATAGGACTTTTAAAAAAATGCAAAATATAATGATAGCGATGTTAGATCTGTTTAATCGACATAGAAATTACCTGAAGAAGTAACTATCTAACCATTTAGCATTAATTTGTCTCGCCCGTCAAGCACCTTAAATTGAAGAAAAATGCTCAGCACCATTTTCAATTTTGTGACAAAACAAAATGAAGGCATATTGGGGCCTTCAAGAGCTTCTGATTTAGCTTTCAGTGTTTTATCATTAAAAGGAGTGCAAGGGCACATAAAGGGAGCATCACACCGCCCTCGCCTCGATGAGCGTGGTGTGAGGTGTCGCCTGATCCATTTAAACATGTCAGCTTGGTGTTGGAGCTGAGGTCATGGAGGAGGAAGAAAGGGCAAAGGTCGCTCATTCATCCATTAAACATACACCACTTAGTGAATGACCAATCTCTCCCGGATACACACACACATCCAGATGTAGTGGTGTCACCATCACTTTTTTAGGGAAACTGTACTAATTCATATTTTTGTCTTGGATATTTTCCAACCCTGAAAATCATCCTCAGGTCCTCCTGGTCTCTGAAGGAGAAAACTATGCTGTAAAAACCCCAGAATCAAACACACAGGCAGAAAGAACCCATTCAAACGTTCCTGTTCCTTCCCAGTGTTTTTCCCTGGATAATGAAGCACTGAAAGTGGAAGGTGTTGCCCTGTGTTAAGATGAATTATAGCCACTTTATTTTAAAACCCAGAAATACTATACTGTATTTGTGTGCGTGTGAGAGAGCTTAGAGTTCACTCAAATAAGATCCTGTTTTAAAACATCAAATGCTCCAATCGGTAAAATATCAGAACTGGGCTATTTTCCCTTGATTTGCTCAAACTAACCTACTTTGGGGCTTACTGGCATATAATTTACACAATAAATTGTGGTTATATTAATAGTTGCTTTATTTCCTTGGTAATCAACGCTCCTCCCTCTGTCCAAAAAGCTTGCTTCATATTTTCTTATGTTTCCCAGGTTTTGTAAAAAAAAATAATTAATTAAAAAAAGCTAAAAACCAGGAGTTAGTATCACTCAAGAAAAGCCTGATCAGTGTTTCTCCGATACAAAGTTAGACACACTGTGAATATTAAAACTGCCATATTAAAGTAAATGTTGCTCTTAAATATTTAAATGAGCCTTAATGATGTCAGATTGTTCCATCTCTTTCATTTCTTTAATCAGTTCAGTTTCTGTTTATTTTTTGTTAATTAAATTCATGTGTTGTTTGCTTTATTGGCTGTTTATTGGCATCACATGTTCCTTCATATTAAGTGTTGGTCTCAGTCAGACTCTGCTTTAACTTTGGACTCCTTCTTTTTTTTTACCTGCAGTTATTAGTGTGATAGTTCTCAGCTTCTTATCTTGAAATGATTCATTTTGAATAGAATAAACACTTGAAGATTACCACAAATTTGGATGTAGTTTCTTCATTTTTATATATACAAATATACAGTATATACTTAGTGTAACATTGTGATATTTTCTCCTGTTGTTAGAATTTGGCAGCTACAGATGTTTATGATAGAAATATTCCTGACTATGATGCAGCTTGATTTATCTGTTTCACATTATAGCTGCAAGATATTAGGATAACATGAAATGAATGGATCCTTCCACGGTTTATATGACTTGCAATAAATGTTTTGATCTCTTTTCATTGGGTTCATAGCAAAGGTACATAATATAAGACAACCTGCTGTTTGTTCAGGAAAAAAATAAAATAAAGTCTATTCTAAATTTCCATGTCAACAGCAAGATTTTATTAAAAAAAAGCTGCTTCTTGGATGAGTTTGTCTGCTTTAGTCTACTTTAGTTCTTAATGGCTTCACCACCTTTAAAACGTCTTTTCCTTCCCTACATTAGGAGTGTCACCAAATAAATAACCACCACAGAGAGCATGAAGACATGTTATTTAAATACTGCATCCAGTCATTGCTTTATTGGCTTCATATCATGCAGCCCCCTCCTACATATAGGACAGCTGCAAAACGTCAGTCTGTCTGTGATTCCTCTCCAAACAGACTGAGTGTGCAGCAGAACCTCTTTACTCTTGATCCCACTTGGTGGCGCTGTTTCCCCTTAGTGTTTTGACAGCAAGGTCGCTGACACAAAGAGGGCAAAGCCACATCATCTCCTTCATCACTACAGAGTGAAGCTGCTCTCCTCCAACTTCGCCCTGAAGCTGCCTGGTATCGTAAACAAATCTGCTGTGTTGCTGTGTGGATGGATGGCTGTTTGTCTGCAAAGACCCATCTTCTCTCTCTCTCTCTCTCTCTCTCTCCCTCCCCAGCATCCACCAAGCAGTAAGGAGAACTAGGCCGCTTAAAGATAGCTCCCGGCAGCCTCAATGCCACCTCCCAAAATATATCTGCTCATGAGAGTCATCGTCTCGCTCTTCCTTCCCTCCCCCTCCTCCCTCAGCCTTCTTTTACTCCATCTCCCGTTGGACACAAAGCTGGAATCATTAGAACTTGGTAATATTCAACAAGATCAGTTTGTTTTTTTAAAAATGAAAATATACTCTGAAGTCTCACTTTCACTGTCCCTCAATGAAACGATGACATCAAAACCGAATTCACTGAGATTAGTGGGGATTTAGGAGAGACAGCTTTGAGGACTAGACGCTCAACTCACACAGAAAAGACTTGAATAGGAAGTTTAAATATGATGCAGGAATCTCCTAATTTACTTTGTTGTCCAAACCTTTCAGTATAACAAAAAGTCTATATGTTAGTAGTTTGGATGCTTATTGAAGAATCAATATTTTTCAAACCAGTAATTATTACCCTGTTTCCATTACTAACTTGCCTCTCTATACTAGTAGATTGCACATAAAAAAAAAGTTATTAAAAAATAAAAATGAAAGAGCCCTTTCTAAAAGTGTGTTTGTGTCACCAGTGTTGCGCGATATAGAGCCAGTTCTCACCTGAAAAAAGGAAAACTAAAAAGCCGACTGCATCGTCTAAAATGGGTTCAATATTTTTCCTGCTGCCTGCATGGCTGCACAGGGACCGAGAGTGTACCCAAACACCCCCCCCTTGGCCCACATCCACAGACAATGAGGACAATAGTTTGGCTCAGAGACATGTGTGCCTAATGTGGTCCTGTTATGTGAGAAAGTGGAAGCGATGGAGATGGGAATGAAAGGAGATCACTGCATCCCCGTTTTCTGTGTGATCGGCTGGATCCCGGCAACTTCTGCAGGGCTTATGCCTCCAATGATGCATTTTTGAGATGAGCTTTACAGGAAAAGGGGGAAAAGTAGTCGGACAAAAAAAAATCAGGGGTTTTGAATGATTTCAGGGCTGCATGAAAGGCATAACAGAAGCCTTAGTGGATAAGGATGAAGTTTACATTTAAACATCATTTTTAAAGTGTGAAATATGAGTTTTCTATTCTTAGAAAGAAATATAGCTGAAATTTTCCTTCCTGTGATCCCAAATTCATAATTGTGTTAACGCTTGTGCTCTGACTTGTAGCCTTAGGTCTTGTAGACCCGAATGATGAGCTGATCTGGTTTCCAACATGTCTCATTAAAACCGGAGAAGTTCCCGTCATTGCAGCAAAGCTAGCGGATCCTTAAAGATGGTGAAATGGGACATGATGACAGAATGTTTGACTCATTCAGCGGCAGAATTTGTGCAGAAGGAGGGATGAACACTGTTGGTAAATAACTTGATTGTAGACATCTGCTTGAAGCCAGAGAAAAATCTCTGCTTTGGGTGAGTATTGGGAAAATATTTCTTTTTTTATAAATATTTTTTGAAGTAATCTCCATCCATCCATCCATCCATCCATCCATCCATCCATCCATCCATCCATCCATCCATCCATCCATCCATCCATC
>JAUZNJ010044760.1:12069-32661 GCA_034780135.1 Jordanella pulchra | reverse complement strand
AATGTATCAAAATTTATGCAAATAATGATGAAATTTAACTTATACAAAATTTATGTTTTTTAAAAAAATAATTTTTCATTAGAATTAAAGAGAAAACTCATATAAAAAAATCTGAATTTTTTGCCAATTATTTCATGGTTCGGGCTTTGAAGGGTTAAAGGGAAAAAAAATAAATTCTCATTAAACGTGTTTTTGTTAGCCATAAACGTGTCGGTCAGGACTTCCTTTAATGTTAGATTCTGAAGAAAGCCTAAAACATGAATTAGTAAAAATGTTGTCTTTGTTTAAATAAGTAAAATCCTGTTTAACAACAAATGACAAGATGCTAATGCTAGAAAACCAAAGTCGTTTTAATGCTACTTTTTAAGAGAAAACTAAACAACCCCAAACTGGTATCAGCAGGACAGAGCTGTAATAAAACAAGACATTGGAAATCAGCAACCCAATTATGATTGATGCATTTTAAGCGTTAACATGTACGTCTGAGAAAGAAAAAAAAAAGAATGAGAGATGAACTGTCCACCAATCAGTGAACAAGCAGCTATGAATGTTGAGAGTGAATTTAAAGAGAAAAAAGCAGCATTTCTGTACGCTGATGATGTACTAAATAAATACATATGAAATGACTGAACATATTCCAGATGTGAAGCATCAAAGAGACAATGATGGACGTTTTACATCGATAAAGTGACTGAATCGATTAGATTTTGGTGCTGAGGCCAAAAAGTACAAATAATGTTTTATGCAACAATGGCTTTCTAGGATTTCGTTTATTTTTGTCCTTTAAATTTCGGGGTTTGCAGATAAAAAGTCCTAATAATCACTGAACGCCATTGACCATTGGACCAGCTAAACCTACCAGCAGCTGTTTTACCACAATCTCTAACAGCAGTAAAGTTCTCAGACACCATTATTCTTGACCGGGGGGGTCCTCCACTCCCTGTAGAGCAATTAACAATTAAGAACCACCTGTCTATACACGGTGTGTGGTTAGCCTGTTTACTACCCGCGTCCTCTTAGATAATTAGCCCTGACGCGTGTCGAAAGAGCAAGAAAAGTAGTTCAAGGTTTTCCCATGAAGTTTACAAAAAAAAATTCCCCCCTGAGCCTCGGTAACTAAATACGTCCTCTGAAGAAGTGAGAGAAGAAGGCGGAGATGAATAGCATGAAGAAAGACATTTCTGCATCCTGTCTCCTGGGTGCCTATGAAGCGAGGCAAGGAGGGCCGGCGCATATGGATCCCATCTGTGTGTGCCGGTGCTGCGCTGGTTCAAGCCTGCTGAAGCTGGCGGCCCATGGAAAGAAGATGCTCAGGGCAGAACACGTGCCCCGCATGAGGGATCCTCAGAGCAGCGGCCTGAGGTCCACCAGTACCGGTTGCCATGGAAAACATGAGCTTAGATAACAAACAAACAAACAAAGAAAAAAAAAGAAGCAAAGATTCTGACTGCGGATCAGGACTTTAACAGATGTTTTGTTTACATACCTACAAAATCAGAACCATGAGCCTAGAAACCAAGATTAGAGACAAGTGATTCAGTGGAGCGAGGTTGCAGAACCCAAGACTTTTTGATCATATCTGGATATCAGAGAAGGAGCCGATCGGAGGATGAGCAGGAATAGCAGAGATGGCAGATTTATGAGTCACACATGGCTGACTCTGAGGTGCAGGGTGAATGTACTGGTTTCTGTTTTCAATATCTATAAACTACACAGACACAATGAGGAATGACACGACAGGATTCATCAGCATGGCTGTACAAGCTAACGATGTTCGGAAAGCTCTCCATGTGGAATAAAATACAATCAGCACGGACCGCTGACACTTCACCCAAAGGAACCTTTACTAACCCGATCTGCAGCACTAATCCAACGGTAGGATCTAACAGCACATCTTTATCAGCAGATCTACCAAACGTGCTGATTGGTGTTTTCTTAAGGAGGCATTAATACTGTTTTCTCACTTGTGTGGTGATGTCCCAGCCATCCTCCAGGCTGAGCAGAACAGATGAGCCGCTGTCCAGAAGCTCCACCAGAGATAAGGCCAGCTGCAGGATCTTGTGAAGCTGTGAGGAGTTTACAAAACGTGCATGTGAGCAAATATACAAATAGATACAGAAAACGCATCCACCATGTTCAGTCTTGGGATAAAAGGACTTATGCAGCATTGCTATTTTCCCACAGATTGTATTCCTTAACTGTGAGTGGCCAGTGTAAGGCTGCAGGGGGCCAATCAGATAACAAGCATTCTCTCAGCCCTTCTATAAGAATGTGTTTCCTTTGGGAAAATGGCTTCAGAGTGGATTTATTCACATAATTTATCCATGATGTGAATCTGCTATACAGGATGACCCTTTCATTCCCACATAACTTATAGCTGGACTGCCAGAGAACATCCTGCTGGAGAGGAGGAAGAAAAGGAAGTGGAGGCTGTCAGTCACCTGCAGCATCCACTCAGAGTCCTCCAGGGCTTTGAGGAAGGAGTCCTCTGAGTCGGTCAAGGGGGCACTGGGGGCGCAGGCCCTCAGCAGCTTTTTGAATGCAGCCTTAACCTGACGGGCATCTGCAAACTCCACAGGCACCAGCTCACAGTTCAGCGAGGAGTCCAGTCTGAGCCCCTGTGTTTGAAAAGCAACACTAAAGATAAGCAACATAATCAAAGAAAAGAAGTCAATAAAAGTAAATCCTTTAGTTTCATTATATAAAAACGCCCTTCATTAAAATTTCTACCTCATATTTTATTTTAAAACTAACGTGTATCAATAAATTGTTAGTATTATTGCCTATTTACTGGTAAGCGCTGCATTTACCAGTTTTCCTCATTACAATGCAGCATAGAGAAAACTAAGAACGTAGGAGGACTCCAGTTCTGTGTAGTAAAAAAACATCTACAAACAGTTGAAGCTGATTATCCTTTCTTCAGTTTTTATATACATAAACCATTATGTCCAAATTTGATCTAATATTTGCCCTTTGATGAAAACAAACACAATTCTTCCACAATGTCTCCCCCTTTTATTAACCTTGAATGAATCGTCCACCCGTCTGACAGTTTTTGAATATGCAGGACATCAAATTTAACAAGATAAATGTCCTCTTTATTTATATCGCCACAGCAGTTAATAGACCCAACAAGAAAACGTTGGACTCCTCACAGACAGCGTAGCCTGTTAACCACTCAGCAGTTTGAAAGACATGGTCCTAGGATGATGCTAACTTTGGACAATGCTAAAATATGTGCGAGTGTTTAACATTTTAGAGCTGAAACTGCCACTAACACAGCTTCCAAGAAGGCATAAATTATTTGAACAGTACTGCATCCTGTGTTATTTCATACTCTACCATGAAGGCCACCTGAGAGGCTGAGGTTGACAAAAAACGACCTGTTAGATTGTTCTTTAGATCATTACAACTACATGACCATCACTAGCTTAACAGTTAAAATATAAAATAATCAGGACAAAGTGTGACTCAGCTACAAACCATACAAGTTGACTTCTACAGGCTGCTTATTCTCTTTCTCACCCTGAGGTGCGACTTTTCTCCATAGATGTAAAAAGCAGCCTGATGTTTCCGGAGTTTAGCCTGAAGGCCGCTGCTTCCTGCAGGGGGCGCCAGATCCTTCCCTGCCAGTCTGGGGCCCGAGTTGCCCTGTGATGGATGCTGAGACGGTCTGCCACTGGAGCGCAGACTGGCCCACATGCCTGCAACAGAGAACAACAGCCCCCCCCCCCAACGGAAAATAATAAGTTACACAGATTCACACGCGTGCAGGAGGTGGTTTGTCTGAATGGCACCGGTTTACACATGCTGTCAAATAAACTATGACTGAATAATGTAAGACATGCAGACTACATTGACATGCACAGCATTTTGAATTATATAAACACCCTCGTGTCCTGTGTCCGCCAGCAAAGCAGTTGCCTCTGTGGAACTAAGATATTAGAAGCAGAAGTTGCTTGGATTCTTAGCAAGTCAGCCAGAACAACTAACTTCTCCATAAGCCAGAATAACATAACTTTCAAACATCATAAATCAACAAACAATAAGGAGAAAGATTTTTCTCAAAAATCACCTTTAGGCCTTTTGAAATTCAGTTTTTTTTGGGACATTAGACAGTAAATCATGAAAGCTTCTTAAAGCAGAAACTATTCATTTAAACTAAAATCCCTTAATGTGTTGCATACTTGGCTGTTATAATTTTAGTTTATTTTAAAGCCAATCCAGCTGTTTAGAGAGACTCTTTATAAAATTGCTGATAGATAAAATCAGCTAACTGTTTACATTTAAAGCTTGACCTGAGGATAGGGCCAAGATGCTGATATTACTCAGTGATAAACCAAAAAAACAAAAAACAAACACTGGCATCACAAGTAAACATATTTGCAAGACTTTCATTCCCTGGGATGCAGAGCTCTTGTTTAGCTAACATGTCTTCTCCAAACTACAGCAGTTTCGTTATGTATGACTCTTGTTTAATGACAAATGGCTTCCTCTCCTCGTCGCTTTGGTCTCGGCTCATAGCTGACCACAGCTGTGCCGAGCCAAGACACGAACAAAAGAAAAAGACCGCATCAAAGCAGCCACTTGGCTGGTGAAAAAAACCCACAGCTCCCAGAGGAGCAGCCGCAAAGTCAGCCATGATTAGTAGGACGTTCTATATGAGAGCTGGGCAGCACGGTGAGCTGTGTTATTTGACCTGGTTAGTGAGCGTCTGTGTAGATTATAGGATGCAGAGAGGCTGAGGATTGACAGATGTGTTAGAAAGGAGGGGAAGCAACAGTTTCACTATACCTTGGTTGTGGATTCTTTCCTTACTGGCAGGTTTTTGGACTGAGTGAGCAAATAGTTTGTCTCTGTACTCAAGCACTGGGTAGTTGTTGGGTACAGAAGAGAGGATGGGGCAAAATTAACGTTACCAAACCAACAAAACTTACAACCTCACAAACATGCAAAAAAAACCCAAAACAGTAGGTTGGCGAATTTTTAGCAACAGTATGAATAATCACTTAGTTTAAGGATGGGGAGGATGATTGTCATACAGTAGCATGCGTGAATGAAGTGGAGAGTTGTATAATCCAGGTCCAGAAAGTAAAAGGCCTGTACAGAGATCAGTTCCAACCACTTCTGTTTCCAGCTCCACAATGCAGACTAATCACTTGAGTGGCTGAACAGGATGAAGGAAAACAAGACAGGGTTTTTACTTTCTGGACCTGAATTATACAACTCTGGTGGAGTTCACCTGATAATGATTAAAAAAAAAAAAAGGGACAAGATTTTGGTTAATTTTGTGAAGAGCAGATGAGAAATATTTGCTCCCCAGAGCAGTAATGGTTGTTACATGAATTGCACCAATTTTTATTTGATTTGTTTTAATGCAGCTCAGCAGAAGCTTAGAATTTAGAAAAAATACTGATTCAATAACTGGTGGTGATAAATGCATGGATACATTTCAGCATTTTGGTTTTCAAAAAAAGTACAACATTTCCTTATTACACCCCTGCAAACACATAAACAAAAATTAACTTCATGTTTTCTTTATGAATCAGAAACTAATTTAAGGGCTTAGAAAATCTGACTATATCAACAAGTTAGCCTAAAATCCTGACAGAGCTAAACTTGCTTTGCCAGGAAAAATGGGTCAAAAGTCAACCTACTGTGAAAGATTGTGCAACAAAACTACAAACATTTGATCCAAATCATACAGTTTAAGAAAAATGCTACCATAGAGATGTATGTAAACTTGAGCTTATAAACATTAAACATTTTCTTAAGAAGATTCTACAGAAATAAATTTGGTCACAGGGAACAAACTAAAAAAGTAAAGCAATCAGAATAAAAGGTATGGACCTTTTTATTCATTACCATCTAGTTAAAATGATAGAGATACTGAAAATTAAAAAACAATGTTTAAAGCATCATTAACCAGCAATCGGTCTAGTTTAGAACATCAGTTCCTATGAATGAGATACCAACTTCAGTCACCAGGAGAGTTTCAGATTTATTACACATTACACCACAGATGCATATCTGTTACTTATCGGTATATATCCACATTAACTACTTTTCTACATTTTTTCAATGTCATTGCACCCCACCAGGCTTTACCTCCCTGGGCAGAAAGCCATATCATATCATCCAAGTAAAAACTGACTGAAAAAATGGTCATTCAAGCCAGACTCACTTCTTAGCTTTTTTTTTCTTTTTTTATATGAATAATTTATAGTTTAGAATATTTCATAAAGATAAGCTGGCAATTATTATACTTATTATAATTTATAGTATTTTTACAAGAAGACAAAAATAGTATCCAAAGACCTAAAAAAAAAATCATGCAGTTTGCTAATTTATTATATCTGCAGATTACCAAACAGTTTTTCTTGGATACAGTTATTATAACTCGTTGGTAAAGAAAAAAAAAAGGAGTGGTGGGGTGGGGGAGTAAAAAAAAAAATCTAGGAGGTGATGTGTCATGACTTCAGGAGTGCGCTCGAAATCCGCTTAGTCAAGCTGAACAACATGCCCGCCTCTGACCTTTAATCTGAATGGGTGAGTATCAGCTAAGATATGCGACCAAAACACTGTACTTGGGTTTCTTTTCAAGAGTTCAAATTCCAACACAAACAGTCACAATAACGTATCAGCTAAATGGTACATTAAGTCTTCATCTGGAGGAGAACAGAAATGCTAATGAGTAACACGTTTTTGACTAACAAAAAAAAAAAAAAAAACATATTTAAATACACAGAAACTACTTATAAAGTTATTTTTTATTCCCTGTACAAAGAAACTTATTTTTCCACACATGAAGCAGTGTAACTTGTGGAAATGTTAATCCCAGCAGCTTCCTGATCTACATACATCTACTTAATGTGACTTTGAAGGATGGGATGAGAGCTGCAGTGTTGATGTTCCACTTGTGCTTCATATTTCACCTGACAGCAGTACCACACACAATGCTGAAACACTCACCTCCTCTTGTGAAGCTGTTTGAAAACGAGATCTCTAAGTTGACGGGAGCCATCTTGGATAACCGCGACGTTCTTCTTTCACTGCCTGAGGGTGAAACAGGGACACAGCAAACAGGATGTAAGTACAAGTCACACGCTACATGTATAGAGTTCCAGATTTAGTGGAGAATATGATGACAATTGCATTTTCAGCATGTCTACATCCGCTTACCGTAACACAATGAAAAATTCTTTTGAAATCCTGAGTTATTTGAGTTTAATGTGCAGAAAGTGTCAGTTAGCAGGATGCGGGCAGGGCTGGTTGAAGTTAGAGAAGATGAATAAACCAAGTACAAATCTCAGACTGTCCGGTTGTTCTGACATAACCCTATTACACAAATTTCCTTTTAAATCCCGTAAATATAGTTTTTTTTTTAATCCATCTCTCTTACTGGACACACACACACATATAAAGATACGTTGGTAAAGGATTACTGCTGACCAATTTCAGAAAGGAAGAAAACCTGAGAACAAAGAAACAGAGGAGGAGCAAACAGAAATAACTGTGAGAAGTGCAAGTTTGCACTTTTTGTCTTTATCAGAAGAAATGAACTTAATGTGGCCTTTTGTCCTTTTGAAAACAAGCCATGTTTTTTTTTTTTTTCCCACGGACCCCTGATGCTTCCCCTTGAAGCTAAAACAGACCAGTTAGGTGGGGCTGATATCATTGTAGGCAGCTGAGGTTAAATGATATTTTCTGGATTGGTTAGACTTTATCTCTTAGTTCAGCCATCTTCATACTGGAATAACAGCTGAACTAGTTACATTTACTCCGTTATATTTACTTAGTTACATTTACTTGAGTAACTTTAAGTACTTGAGAAGCCTATATACCAAATACTTTTTTTACTCTTACCTGAATGATTTATTTAAAGGTACAGTGTGTAATAATTACAGGGACTTACAATCATACATGTAATACATTATCCATATGTATGCTATTTATTATCATCTAAGAACTGAAAGTCTTAATCCATGTGTGGCTTGCCTTAGAAATGACGGAGCTGGAGCAGAGGAGGCTTAAAGAGCTTCAGATACTAAAAGCTAAGGAACCAAGACGGTAGAGGCGGCTGTCTGCTGCTGCTAGCTAGGGAGGAGCACAGCGGTAGATTGGAGAAGCCTGTCAGGAAAAGAGCGCTGAAGGACCGGAAGAGGCTATGGCTGGCGAGGGTTAGCTATAAGCTAACTAGGGAGGATCAAAGCAGAGATTGGATTGGTCCGCCGTGCGGACAGGGCCCTGAAGGTGGAGGGGAGGGTCTGTAGCTGACCATAAGGAGCACGACATCGTAGAAGCCCGCCAAGGAGACAGAGCATGAAGAGCCAGCAACATGCAGAGGCTAGCCTGTAGAGGGTAGCTTCTAGAGGTGAAAGCAGGGCGGCTGGAGACTGCAGGTGGACTGAGCGGCAGAGCGGGATAAGAGAAGACAGCAGCTGGTCAGTCTGTGCTGGAGAAACAGTCCTTCTACGGCTTAAAACTGCTTTTTTTGCAGCACCTTTAGATGTTGCTCAAAATTACACACCATAGCTTTAAAGGCTACATTTTACTTCAGTAAAAATATGATGAAGTAGTACAACTCCCCCTTAAGTACCATTTTTTGGGGTACTCTACCCATCTCTGGATTTTTGAATAGCATACATTTTTATTATCCAGAAAAACCTAATTGAAGACAAACTATGACTTTAAACATTTGTAAAAGTTACTGTGCAATATCAAAATATTTTTAGTAAGGTCAAAACATAAAACGGAGGTAAAGTTATTGATATATATTAAAGGCCTCCAGGCCTTTATTGATGCGGGTTACTTTCCTTTCAAGAGAAATGGGAACAAGTTTAGGTCATGTTGCGGCTCAGTCTGTCCTGTTAGGAAACCATAAGGTGTGTGAGCCATCTGACTCGCAGCAGAGCCAGAGACCTTTGATCTGTTTGCTTCAAACAGCCCTTTCCCATGCCCCGCAACTAAAGAGCTAACTGATAACATTATAAACTGTCCTCCATTTACTGTACATGCTACGTCTTTCAGCTACTGTGTAAAGCAGGCCGCTCAGTAAAGCTCTTTGTGAAAATCCATCTTTACAGCTCTGGCTGGATGATAAAAAGTCTGAAAACAATAAAAAGATCAGAGTGTAACAGATATTAACACTAAAATAGACCTAAAAGATAAAAAGAGTCAATGCATTGTTTGAACTTGGTCATTTAAAGCTGACTGTGTTCAAAGTCAATAAAAAAAAAACTTTATTTATCAAAAAGGGAAATTATATTCATGAAATTAATTTAAAAAAATACGTTATAATTGCAGCAAAGCATTGAGAAATGCGATTATTATCAGCATATTGTGTAATTTCTTAAGTCGATTTGTGCAGGTGAAGGAAATAAACGGGTTTATTGCCTAGATCCATAGTTTTCACATTATGTTATAAAAATCCCTGGTGGTTCTCATGCTGCTTGTTGTGATGTTTACAGGATGTTTTGGCACAATAATTTGGAGAATAATTTTAAGAACATTTTGATCAAGCTGACCAAAAATAACAAACATGTGAGAGCTGGAAACAACTGCTGGGGGCAGCCATATTGGATTTTTACGTTAGTAAGACTCTAAATCTTGGATTTTTTTTTAAAATGTAGGCAACTTTTTTAATATTCTTTTAAATAAAACATGTGACCCGTATTTAGACCAATCCTGCACTGCTATTGAATATCAATATTTTCCTGTTTTCACTTCTCTTTGTTTCTGGGAAAATAACACAAACAACTAAAAAAAAACATAACTGTTGCTGCAAAAGGTTTGACAAACCTTGATAATTTTTTACCTGGTGAAAGGCCGATGAGGGAGCGATTGGACAGGGTGTTGGTGCCATTAGTTTTAAAGTAAATGGGGATGGAGTCAAGGATGGCTTGAAGGTATTTCTCCTGTTCAAGACTACTGGATGAATCAGAGGAAGAAGCCGGTGCTAAAGACGGAAACAGAAAAACTAAAAATCATCACTTTGACATAAAACATTGCTTCACGATTTTCACATTTCTTTTCATTTTAAGCTAAAGCTACACACAGCAGCATATTAAATGATCCTAGTATTTTAATTTTATCTGTGATTTTATCTGTGTTTTCTTTGCAAACCCACATGCAGAGGAAGTATTCTGGGACTTGAACAGTCCCACCACACTCTTGCCGTGGAAGCCTCCTGAGCGCATTAGCACAGCTCTGTTCCGTGGATGTTTCCAACACACAACTGGCAGACGGTTGTGCCTGTAACATCGTGCAACTTTGTGTAAACTGCTGTCCTGCACGGCCTGAGGAACAACCAGTAGCCCCGGGTAGCTGCAGAGAGAACAAGAAAAAGCAAATGTCTGGTGGGATTGAGTGGAGAAAAATAAAGTTACTAAGCTGTAGATGAAGAGACGTAGGAAATCCGACGGCTGCCGTACCTGCGGCAGAGGGAGTAGAGTCTGTTTACAGCTGTGATCCTGAACTGCTCGCCTGATTTGGAGCGAGATAAGCTGACGGTGATGGTGCCCAGACCCAGGCGCTGGTAGTCCCGGAAACAGGACTGCTCCACCAGCTGCTCCATGGTGGACTTCTCAGACGCTCTCAATGTGCTGCTGGGTGGTGGTTCACCATCATCAGATACTAAACCCAACACAAAAATTCAAAATGAATTCAAAAATACTTTATTAATCCCAAAGGGAAATTAAATAAAAAAAACAAACAACAGAATTACATCAAGAAATCCCCCCCCCCCTTTTCTCCACGCTGATACTCTTAGGTAAAAATGTTTTTACTCCTCTTACTTGAAATGTCATCATCCTCATGCCAGGTCGTCCGGCTGCCTCTATCAGGCTTCTTCAGCGAGCTCTGACTACTGCGACCCATGGTGATCTTCCCTGCTCTCTTTGCTCCTTTGACAATAGTTTTCGACAGTGTTCTGTATGAAGAACAAAGTGTTCATTGAAGAGGATATTTCCTTCCATGTGTGATTGATTTAAAACAACAGCTTCGCCTCAGGGCATTAGTGGAAAGTCTATAGCAAACCTAAAGCCAGTGTTTCTCTCTTTGGGTTTTGGAAGGATGAGTTGAGGAGCCGTTTGTCCTGCTGCAAATGCAAAGGAGCTGAAGATGGACTGCGGGTAGCGGATTCTTTGCAGGTGCTTCCTGAAGATCTCCACCATCTCTGAGCTGACCTCCTCATCAAAAGCTACTTTTATTAACTGCAACAGACAGACAGACACATTGTTAACTTAAAGTAACATTGAAAGAAACTATTAGACTTTAATAAGAGTCTGTGTTTGGGTTCAACAGCACCTGCGTAGAAACAACAGCGTTCAGGGCCAGAACAACCGCGCTCAGATTCCACAGTAAAACGACAGGAATGAACCGTAAACAGTTTTACGGGAGAGCAACAAAAAAGTACCAAAACATGCTTCACAAGAAGAGCATATTCCTTTGATTCTGAGAAGCTTGTTATATCGTGACCACAGGGATTTTAGAAGAGATTTCACGCTCAGTGGAACCCCCACCCCCCACCCCTCTTGAAGGTATGAACATAAATTTCAAGTTCAACTTTTTTTTCTTTTGAAAGACAGTGCTCTACAGGATTACAAAACATACAACATTAACAATGCAATTCCTAAAGAGTTAGAAGCGAGACTCTCCAACTCCACTGTTCACACATTCATAGAGGGGTTTGCATACAACCTATAGATTGTTGAGTCCTTCTCCAGAAAAGTTTAGAGTGGTTCAGGTCACATGACCCTGGGAGCCATTACACAGTTGATAACAGTTTGACCGCAGCGTCAGGGAGGGGGTCTAATGTCAGCCTCTTGGAGCGTGACCAAGCTGGGGTCTGCTATCCTGTAGGATGAAGTAAAGCTGCACAGCAGGGGACACAGGATGGAGGAATGTCCATACTGGTGGACTGCCAAAAAAATATACTGGCATTAAAACAACCATTGACTCATAAATGATACTCCCTGCTATTTACTGGCTGTTATGTAATTGAATGCAATTTGACCTAAATAACTCAGGAATTTTCGTTTCTTTACAACTCTGTGTCAGTCGTACTCAATAAAGCATAGGTTATGGGGGGGATTTTACTGCCATAAATCAAGAGTGCACATACACGATTTGCAAGCAGGATTTTACCTCCTTCCGTTACGATTTTATCTCAAATCTTTCAAAATTTTTCTGTTTGTGTTCCAAATTTCCTCTTTTCTCTCTCAAATCTTGCTGCTCGTTTACAAAACTTCTCTCTCGCTTACAGATCAGACTTGCACTTGCAAACCTCTGCTCGCTCGAAACACATTCTGCTTACCGTTGCCAAGCAACCTTCCAGCCAATAGAATGACAGTGTTCTGTAGGTGCACCAAGTTTTGAATGATTTGAGGTAAAATCCTAAAGCAAGGAGGTAAAATCCTGCTTGCAAATTGTGTATGTGCGCTCTTGATTTATGGCAGTAATATTCCCCCATAATAGATGGTCTATGGAGATCTGAAGGCTTTGCTTTGGGTGGAAAAAAATGTAGTTTTGTCCTGCAAACGCTTTTAATCAACTTTACTCCTTGTTGTTGACAGCTGCCAAAGACAAATGCCCGGTTAAAGAGGTGAAGAAGAGGGGATAATAATAAACGTTCTCTTCTGCAGTCTGGTGAGGAAGAGCCTTCTGTTGGGCTCCTAATTATATAAAACCTTTCCTACAGATTTATGTTTCCATTGTTTAAACTATGAAAGCACCTACAACAGTTCAGGGGTCTGCAACCTTTCATATCCAAAGAGCCGTTTTGACCTGAGTTGTGCTAAATGAAAGTTTAGAGCTGCAACATACTGCATGAGCTTTTAATAAAACACCACCTATTGTCTTTGTTAACTATCCACCATAAGAGATCTGCTGCTATATTAAACAAGCAACAGTTTTCTTTGTATTTTTTGCTATTAAAATAACAAAAAAAAAAATAAAACTATTCATAAAATGCATGGATTTCCTTCTATAGTGTATTATTTGATGCGAAAAAAAATCATCAATAATAAAACAAATAATTTCCAAGCTTATTAAAAGTAAAATTGTTCTAAAAACAAACTTTTGGTTTTTTTGATGTCATTCTGTTGTGAACATTTAATTGAAATATCATTTATAAAAACCACTAAAGCTTCTTAGATTGGTATTTTTTATCATAGTACATTAGTTGGTTCCTTATATCATTTTTGTCACTATTAAGAGCCATTGTAGAGGGTTTAAACTACCTAACCTACCAGTAGCCTGAGGAGCATGTTTACCTGAAATGATGCAGAGCGGAGCTGCAGGCCTTCCTGCATGTTTTGCTGAAGCTGGTTCTGGATGCTGATCTTCTTCTCTTTGGTCAGTGTGGACACAGGGAACGCCCTGATGACTGCCTGCTCCCCCACTGCGCACAGAAACAAAGAACAGCGTCAACTTAGAGGACATGACGGCTGCAGCAGCTGAGTGACAAACCTGGAATCAGAGATCAATTCTGGTGTGGTTCAGTATATACCTAGTGGATCATGGGGAATGCCTTTGAAGATAATGCGGTATGTGGTGAGAAACAGTGCCCCCTCTGCCGGTAGGATGTGAGGGCCCCCGAGGAGGCCCCCCGTGGCCTCTTCCCTGCCATCAGGGTCCAGCAGCACTCGCAGTCCTTCTGACACCACCTCCTCTCCAGGAAGCAGAGCTGGACGGAGAATCTTTGGCTGAAGGAGTTAAATAAAAATCAGACACATGATATCAAAGAACGGGGTCACGCTTTACCTGCTTACAGGCACGTCCGCCGCTTCAGCTCCGGCATTTTTCATTGACAAGAAAGAGCTAAGAGTAGAGAGCTCAGCAGCAAGATTTGCGTCACAGAATCAGATTCAGGAAATAAATTTATCATCATAATGTCTAATCAGAGCACCATATGGTCTTTTTGGAAAGGATTAAACCTTACGTGCACATAATCAGCAAAAAAAAAAAAAAAAAAAAAATCAAACAAAACAAAAAAAAACCACAAACCACCACAACAGCATTTTAAAAGGATCCAAAAACATCCAAGAAAAGCAAACAATTTGCAAGCCTCTGTTGAGAACAATTTCCCTTTTCAATTCCTGCAAAAAAGGTCGTTTGTCTCCTTTAGTGAGCTATTGATTTTTATATTGTTTTCCACATCTGGACAGCTGATATGATGCATTTTGCACACGCAGAATAACTTGAGGTGATTCCATCCAGACGGCTGTAATTATATCAGATGATTTCTATTTAAATGCAACTGAAATGAATGAAATTGTATTCATTTTTGTTTGTTTTAACAATAAACAAATAAAAATGGTCATCATTTAAATTTCAGCTTATATGTCAGCAATTCACATCAGTGTTTTGAACAGTCGCTGTATGACTGCTTATCAAAATAATTTCCACATGGAATGATCATCATCCATACTGCATGAACTGACCCTTTCTTTCTAAATAATAGCTTTCTCGGTTACAAGATATATTTAACAGAGATTGGACTGGCGACCCATCTATGGTGTACGCCACCTTTAGACTGCTGGAGAACAGCACCAGCTGCCATTAAGGTGATGGATACTTAATGGCAGTAATAAAGTCATTTTTCAAAGAGAGAGTGATAAATTACTTTGTCTAAAAAGGCTGTTTTAATGTAAACAACAATTTTCAAACCTGCTCCTATCAGCCACTTTTTATTTACTGTTTAGGTTTAACTGATGCAAAAATACTGAAATAAGAGTTTTTCTGGCACAATGGCAGCAAATGTTAAAGTAGCTGTAGCTCCTGTTACTTTACCAGACAGACTGTGTTGTGACGTGCTGCGGTACCACACACTGATCGCCCTGGGCGCTTTGATTTATGTCTAACATCAACAAAGACTCAGAAAATATCAAATAATTTGATGTTTTCCCATCAAACAAAGCGGATGCTTTGAGGATAGCCAAGGAACTGATACAGCATTATCACAGACAGGGAATATTTTTCATGAATTTCAGGGCAGGGTTGAGTTTGACGCTGCTAGTTTTAGTCTCTTAATAACTTGTGTTAGTTGTTATGTAAAGATTGCAATTGGAAATAAATCTAGAGTATGTTCTTGAACATTTCTTAGCCCGCTTTTACTTATATCGTTTATGGCAGCATCATTTATCATGAGATCACAGCCAATAAAACACTAAAAAGACATTCTAGTGTCAGAAAATGATTCAGTTTATATTATGTGACATTAATTATTTGTTTAATCAAGGGAAAATCTGGTGTTTCATGTTAGTCCATTGCTAATGGGTATGACCCATTTCTGACTGACAGATGTCAGTCATGTTGGTTCCAAACTTTCTTCAAATCTAGACATGATTTGCTGCTTTTGAGCTTTTTTGACTTGCTTCGTGTTGTCAGATTTGTTCTATGACCATTATTATAGATGATGATTTCACGATTTACAGCTGACACTTTGTTTAGTGGTTTAATTAAACCCAAGTTCTCTTAATAAATAAAAGTACTCTTTGTGTTTCTGTAGTCTCAGTCTGAAAAACACCATCCGTCTGCATGATGTCTGCAGGGCTGAAGGCGGTCCGGACTCACAGCAGTCCACAGTTCTTTTCCAATTGTGGATAGTGTTCTTACTGTTGACGCCATGAAAGATGAAGGGAAAGGAGCTACAGTAGGAACAGGAGGTGGGAGCTATAATTTATCCGATTCAAAAGAAGCCTTGGTTTTCTTTTTGTTTGAAATAGAGGCAACTGGCTGACATTAGTGTTTTTTCTTGTATCAGTATTGGCCGATGTGTGTATACATTTGCTGCCTTATTAGTCCATTGAACAGCAACATAAAGCGCTCTATCCATTGCTAATGTTTTGTTTATTTATTTACTTTTTCTTTAAATTAAGACTTGTGTAACATTTATCATTGGGCAATTTTTTTATTCTACAAATGGAAAAAGAACCGACAATATCCTTAAAAAAAATTCCTGCATCGGTCAATCGCTAGTTTTAAACCGGTCTGCAGTAATTCTGTGGTGCCTGTGTGCATTCATTTCCACTGATTTCAGTCTTACTCCGTGTGTGCCAGGGCCAACCCCCATGAGAAAGATTTCATTTTTCCTGTCCACGGGACAACAGAGAGGGGTTGGGTTTTGAAAGGATTTCACTCTGGAACCGAACCTAAAATTGCACCATTGTTGGAAGAAAACGTGCACCGAAATTTGCAAAAGAAAATATTTCTTCAATTTCATGTCTTCTTTGCTTCACCTCTTCTGATCCACAGAGCTGCCAAAGAAACATGACACTGTTTGCCAGTAAAATAAATAAAAAAAATGAAGAGATGGGACAACCAGTCAATCAAGCCAACATTAGGGAGCTGAGGTCAGGCTTAGAGATAATTAAATCCTCTTTCCTTAAAAAAAAGCAGGACAGACCTGTGTTCTTAATTACATCTTCAAGCTCTGTGATCTATTCCAGCTTCTAAATGCTATTATGGCAACCATTCAGGCGAATCATGAATATTGAATCTGTTGTTACATGCTTCTTGGCAATCTTAAATGTCCAGAATGGAAGTTGTGTCTCAAACCGACACGTGAGCAGCAGGCAGAACGTGCATCTTGGTTTCCAAGCCGCTCCCTAGACACTAATAGCATTACGTATGTTTATGAGCGAATTCTGTGATTTGTAGAGAACTGGCAGATGTAGGGCACAGCTGGATCCACTAGTCAAAACATAAAGCGCATTGATGACCGGAAAAATAAAAAAATAACACAACCAAAAACTGGATAAAACTGGTGCTCTGCAAACCAGAATAAATGTAGCACTTGAAGGCATGAAACGCACCAAGAGTCGTGAGGTGAGGAAAAACCTTTCTAAAGTAGCCAGTTTACTGACATTACCGAAACCAAGAGAGACTGGATGTTACACCTTAAACTGAACAACATCTTTTTCTGGGCCCTAATTAGGGCTAAGTATTGGTTATTTTCCATCAATATTGTGATTTTTTTTTTTTTAACGGCACTAGTGGCTCATTTTTCTAACAGTAGGCTGACAGGAGAGAGGTATGAGAGAGGGGGAGAGACATGCAGGAAAGCCGGATTCGAACCTGGGTCGCCCGCGTCGAGGACTAAGGCCTCCGTACATGGGTCGTGCGCACTAACCACTGCTCCACCTGCACGCCCAATATTGTGATTTAATTTGAATTTTCCTTTGCACTAACCACAAGCATGTAGATGTTTTACTCCGGGCTTTGAGTTCTTTTTTGTCCAGAGTCCATTGCTGCAGGACTTTACTTTAACCTCTGTTTGGAAAGTGCTGACTTCTACTTGCATGCATAGATCTGTATGCAAGCTAGAAATTTCACTTTTTGGGGCAGCAAACCCATTTTAAACATATTACCACCACCTAGAAGGCTGGAGGGAAAAGAAATAGTCTCCAAGTCTTGTTAAATGCAGCTTGACCAAAACGAATCTGAGGTTCAGAGTCAATCTGCAATTTGAACATTGAATTATGTTAGATTGGAATTATTTTTCAAATGTAAATTAGTGCCCAGCCCTAATCCTAATACTTTAATTATACTAAACACATAAGCATGAAGCCCTCATGGACGTAAGTTCAAATGAAGCACAGCGGTAAACCATCATGTTACGGACCACATGACCTGTGCACTGCAAGTATTTTACAGTCAACCAAAACCTTTTGCAAAGCACTTGTAATTGATCCTCTTTAGTTTGACATTTTAAATCTTATTTGATTTGTTTTTCATTATAAAAGTCCTCTGCAGAAATACGTTGCCAAACAGCACAATGTGGAGCAACACACTCACCTTCTGAATAGGGGGCAATCTCCTGCTCTCCCTGTGAACTGCCTCTAAAGCCTCCATCTGCATTGCTACGATTCCTGCAGGTCAGACACGGGGATCAGTTACTACACACACAATCAGTGCACATGTCCACTTTCTGAGGCCATTTGACATGTCAGCAGGTAATGAGCTCATTCAATTCTGTGGGTCCTAGAGGTACTAAATATTAAGCAAAGGGAATCTGAGCAGTGAGTGTGGAGTGGACGCTGCACCTGGGATCATGCAGTGCAGGCTCTTGATGTGCTCCTGAGTGACTCCGCTCTCTGTGCACACCTTGTCGATGAAGCGGGCGACGAACCTGACCACAGAGTTTGCAGTGTCGCTGCTCTCCGAGTCCTCAAACCCACTCTCTGTATCGAAGCTCTCCGCCATGCTACCAGCGATGCTGCATAAATTATGTGACAGTGCGATTAATCAAAGGTCAAATTAAATAGGAGGGAGCCATGCACTGACAGATTTCACATTTAAACATGCACTGTGGATAAAGAACAGGGAACGGCTGAGTGTTTTTCAGCGTGCCATGAGCAAAGTGTTGATGGCAGGATTTATAGTTCTAACAAAATTATTCCAGGAGATTCTTTCACATGAAAAAAGTGATGCAACCTTTTCCTTTGGACAGATACAGAGTGGTGAAATCGAAATGTTCCCTGGGAGAAATAAACAAGTCTGGGATAAAAAAAAAAATCAAAATCTAAGACTAAACACTTCAAATATTTTCCACATTAAGTAAACCATAAGCCTGCAACATTTATGTTATTTCCAAAAATAAATGCAGCACAAATAAAACCACAAAATGGTGTCATTGTTGTTTGAAATCAAAAATGAGATTCTCCATAAACTGAAAAAAACTTCCAATGTCATGATGGGAAACAATTTGTGAAATTCACGCTTCGTTCCAAGTCTAAGTCTAAGTCTAATTCCCTCCCTTAGTTACTGCACGGGGGGCAGGGGGGACACTTTAGGGAGGACAATGCAGAAAACTCTGAAGGTGGATGAAAACAGTGTTCTGTTCTATGCAGGAGCAACAGAGGCTCACATGACGGATCGAAGTCGGAAAGGAATAATTCAGCTGCCCGTTTGGCTTAAACAGCAGGTATCATGTAGACTGTGAGTTAGGCCACATCCACCCACAGACTTGTCATCACTTTGTTACACAGAAACTCACATCCTCCCAAAAATAACTTGAAGTTTCCTACAGCTGAGACTGATAGCTTTACCTTACATCCTCTGAACAAGCTAAACTCAAGCTCCAATTTGTTCATGTTTTATAGAGGAATAACGCTATGACAATGCAACACAGCATCTGCCTAAATAGAAAACCAGCCGTCATTGGAGGATGTTGGAGGTCATGCAAAAGCCTCTTGTTTGGATTTATGTCCAGACTTTGACTAGGACACCTAAAAATCTTCCTTTAGTTGTATTTCAGTAGGACGTGGACTCGCTGGTGTCCTTTGAATCCTTCTCCTGCAGCACAACCCGAGTTCACTTAACCTTAAAGTCACAAACTGATGGTCTCACATTCTCCTTTAAGTCTGACTGGATTTCATCGTTACCATCAAGTCATCCAGATCCTGAGGGGGTACGATAACATGGTATCTCCACATCTGCATTGCATACCAGCTCAGAGGAATAAGGTTTGCTTTTTTTTCTCCTTTGCATTAAGTCATTATTCTAAAACATCTTTTGGATCTACTCTGACTTTCTGACACTAGGATTAGTTTAATCATCTGAAATATTTCATTGTAGAACAGAACTAAAATGGAGGAAATCCTCCAGAGGATGAAATCCTGACCTGTTTGTCACAATGCTGTTGCTGCCGCTCTCCCAGTCGGTGACCGGTGTGTTGCGCAGCAGTTTATTCTTGCTGGTGTCCAGAGGAACCAGCAGGTAAACCATGAGGTTGGCGTAGTGGATGGCCTGGCTAAACACAGTGTTCTCCTCGTTCTTCACCAGCTCCTGCTGCTTCTCCTTGCTTAGACTGGGCCACAAGCGCAGCTGCTCGGCCGCCAGGTCCATGGCCGTCTGCTCTTCATCTTTACCTGCAGCGTACTGGGGGTCCGCATCCTGCAGAGGTCAGAGTTAAACCAATTGTGTTCCTTTGGTTTTCATTTACCGTGGATGTAAACTTCATCATTAGTATGAATTTAGAAAGCAAGGCTCAGGAGGTGTTTTCTGTCTTACCTTGGGGGTGGCAGTGATGGCTCTCTTTTCTTCTGGGGTGTTTAAATAGAGTGTCCTGATCTGACCCTGGACTTCACTATAGAAAGTGGTTTCCCAGAACTGCTGGTTGGTCCAAATGGGATGGTCCTGTATGCAGGTGTAGGCAAACTGGTTGACTCCAGCAGCCAGTCTCTGCACGACACAAGAGGGCTGACGTCATGATGGAGCTAAAAAACTACGCAGAACACAGGTCTGAAAAAAAATGTCTGCAAAATAAATATTTAACATGTTTTTTAGCCCCAGACATGATTTTACAAGTTTGGAAAAAAAATCTGTTAATCACCCAACAGGTTTATCATCGTATTTTACTCCACTTTTTTTTAATAAATTTCAATAAAATCTAATGTGAAAAAAAATCTTTAAAGGACAATTAATAATAATCTAAGCAGCTACACATTTTTTTAAAGTTTTCTTAGGCTGCAAATCATCATCAATATAAACCCAACCATATGTGAAGCCAGAATGGCCGAGTTAAGTTGAATGAGTCTGCTAGATTTTTAAAATGAAGAAATAAAAAAAAGCAAAGTGAGTCATGAG
>JAUZNJ010044760.1:0-11969 GCA_034780135.1 Jordanella pulchra | reverse complement strand
GAATGGCCGAGTTAAGTTGAATGAGTCTGCTAGATTTTTAAAATGAAGAAATAAAAAAAAGCAAAGTGAGTCATGAGAAATCAATCAATCATTCAATGCGACTCATAACGTTTTAAACAGATAACTCCTATTGGAGAGACATACCACCCCTCAGGCGTTCTGTGTCAAGCTGTATTTGGAAACAGAGCTGTTGTTTTTCATTAGAGTGGTCTGCAAAGAGAATCAGCTGTGGCTCGAAAAAAAAACAAAAAAAAACAACCACTTCAGAAGAACATTGAGTCCTTGGCTGAAAGCATTAACGCTGCTCCATACTACTGCACAATGTATGGTTGGAAAGGCAGAGCAATCCCAAGAAAATAAGCCTGCATGAGAAAAACAACAGAGGCTACGTTTGCATAAATGAGCAGCCACAGAGAGCAAACTGCACCAGACGTCCTTCCTGAGGGCCACAAGCACGGCTCGAGTCTGATATTAGATCGGCTTCTGATTCGTCTCCCCAGAGTCTGCCTCAGTCCACTGGGTCTATTATCACTTTATCGTTTGCTGTGGAAAATGAGAAGGGGGGGGGGTTCAAGAGACAGAACCTAAACAGCTCTACACCCAGAGAGAAGGCTGAGGTTGAAGCAAACACCCACACACAGAGACACCCTCAACCTGTGTCTAAATCTTCCTTCTAGTTCATAGGAGTTAATTTGTCAACCACTTTTCCCGCGCTTTCAATATTCTTTATATCCGCATCTATGCCTCATTTAAACTATGGAGAAGCTCATCTCTGATGATGATCAACAAGTACAGCTGTTATTCACTGACAGAGTATTTAATAGTAAATGCTGGTTGAACATCTTGAACAGCTTAAAAGCCACAATGATGGACAGTTACACAACAGCTTAGCCCCCCGCCGATCCTCTCCTAAATGTTAAATAACCAAGATGAAACCAATTTCAGGGGAAACGAGACGCGTCAGTTGGAAGTTTGTTTGCGCACATTTCAAGTAGTTCAAAGGTCGATCTCCTGCTGGTTAATGAGAGCATCTATAACAAAGAGCAGGTTCTACTCACCATTAAGAAAAAGACATGGAAACAACAGTCTGAGTCACCAAAACAATAACTCCTAAACTAGAGTTCAAGCTACTGGCCGCATTTCTCCAGGTGATTCACTTCACCTAAAAACAAACAGTGGTTACTAAGCTATGCCTCCTTATCCATACCTTGCAGCTTTCTTTTTTTTTTAAGTGGTGAACATGACTATTTTCATTTGCTTAGTCATCTGATCATCATGAGGCACCTCCGTTTTTCTTGGAAGGACATTTTTAATTGCAGAACAGCTGTTTTTTTGACAAATCGGAAAGAAATTGAAAGTTAAATGAGACATAGACAACCATTCATGTGATTATGAGAAAGATTTGCTGAAAACAAATATCTAGAAGTCTCCGTTTTTATTGTTCCATTTCAGCCCTATACCTGTTAGTATTTTACATGTTCACCCAATTATTTAAGTGTGAAATAAACAATAACAGAGATTGTATCTTGTTACATAATAGGCTTAAGTTTGGGCGATTAGGCATAAATCTGTATAAAAATATAGTTTGGATTTCATGTAGCACATCAAATATATAAATATATACTGGATTATTTTATATCTTTTCTTCATCATTGAAATAAGATGGCTTCAACAGTGACGCAGAGAAAAAAAACACTACAGCAAAACAACCCACAACTCATGATTTTATAACAAAAAAATCCATCTAACCTCTAAACAGAGCATAAAAATCCCCCCTATTTGCCAAATACGCACAACAACTGAATGGTAAGCATCAGATCAACGCTGAGTGTGTTTCAGTGACTGACAGAGCAATACTGAACGCAGAGAAAGACAACATTCATTGCAGACTACTGTTTAGGGTTTACATATATGAAAAGAGGAAACTTTGTTAAACGATTAGTACATTTTAGCATTATGAATACATACTAGATAGTCACAGCCTTTGATTAAGGGATACTTAATAAAAGTTTAAACATGTTTTAATTTTTTGTAAAAATCCGTATAGTTATTGTGTCGTATATGTTGCTTTTTCTCCAAATGCAAACAAATAACAGATAAGAGAGAGTAGTGGATGAAAACGAACAGGAAAAAATGAAACACTGAAGTGAAATCAGTTGAACTGGTTAATATGGTGCCAAATAGAAGGGAGATCTGGTCAGATAAATTAGAAGCATTAAAACTGTATTTGCTCATCAGACCAGACAGACAGAAGAGCAGCAGATCAGGCCTTATGTACTAATGATTCGTCACAGATTTGGAGTCAGCTGAGGTGTCAGCAGTTTGCTTCTTTAAATTTCTCTGAACAGGCTAACGGGTTGGGTGAAAGGGCAACCATTTGAGTCTTTGAAAACATAACCCATGACACCATTATCAAATCCATTTATGAGTGACCTGTTTGTTTTATTAAAGAATGAAGCTTCATCATTCTCATGTGATGAACGGTAGGTAGGGGCGTTTCCCCTCCAGGTTTGGGTGCAAAGGGGGAATCTGATGGGATCATATCGAACAAACTGCAAAGCAAATATAACAGACAGTACGATGACAACAGTATTTATGTGCACACAAGTTTAATAGTTGTGAGATGTTGCCAAACTTTCACGCGATGCAAGATGGGAGATTTTCTGGGTAACAGTTGATTAGAACTACAAAAAAAAAGCAAACCTACTGAGCAGCCACTACCTCTGAGTAATGTTACAACTACAAGCTTGGATGTATTCTCCTGGGATTTTCTAGAGTGTGTAATATTATTTCTTTTCCCACATTCAGCCCCTTTTCCTTTGATGCCATTAACTAAAATTCAGTGTCGACTTTTTGATCGATAGATCATCAGCATGAAAGAGGTTTTTAGCAGAGAATCAGGAAGAAAAAAATGCTTTACAGAAATGAAGGAACTCAGACATTTCCTGTTTTTACCACCTATGGGAGCATTTTTTAGCCAGTCATTTGGAAATGACCCAACTATAAACCTGCCGACACAGGATGTGAAGCTAAATAATAAAAAAAAAAACTCTGCAAAGATCCACAACTCAGGTAGAACAAACTCTTATCACAACAAGTGTTATTTATGCACATCACAAAGATGACATTTAAGGGAGATTAAATGCACTTCAAAAAACAGAAAACCTTCAACTGAAAACAGCAAAAAGCAAAATCGGTTTCCTCAGTCAACTAATACTAAACGTCCCTTTAATTCAAATCTCGAGCGCCTCTAAATGAATGACGCAGCCCACCAGAGTGCAAACTTGCAGTAGATCATAAGCCAACATTTAGATGACATTAATGACCGTGTGTTTAGATGAACTGTTCTCTCTCAGAAAGACAGATGATTTATCTCACTTGGCTATCAGAGGAACCAAGTACGCCGTCCCAAAGTGAGTATGGGAAGGAGGCCAGAGCGGCTGCTGGAATAAATAACAAGAACGCGTCTAAAGCTGATAGAAATGTTTTAAAAAGAATCTATAATGTGGCTAAAGCCTAGCGTTGTGCAAGGACTGCAGACTTCGAGTCTGCAGAATATGTGGCCTCTGTCAAACTTTGTACAATTAAGTGATCGAGCATGAATATAAGAAGAAATGTAGCCCTCTAGACACGCTCATACCTCTCTGTCAGCTAAGTGTGTGAAGTGTTTTGCAGAAGATGTTGTGTGTGTCCATGTTTGTGCAGGGGGTATGGGCGTGTTATTTGTCAGGGATGTCTATATTCAGCCTGGCTGTACTTTTCTGACTTGTCGGATATGCTTGGGTCAATTTGACCGAGGTCAGCCTCTCTTATTGATGATGATCACGCACAAAGCTTACCCAAGTGTTAAGCAGGCAGATGTTCAAGGAGGAGGACAGAGGAGGGGGGGGCAGAAAGATGAAGGGGGAGGGAGGGAGTGCAGCACCATTGGACCCATCTGGCTGTTTGACGAGCAAAAGAGGAGGAATGTGGGGTTAAGGGAAAAAGGGTGAAAAACAAGAAGCAAAAACACGAAGGGTGGGGGACAGAAAGGAGTGTACAGGTCAGAAGAATTAAGCTATCAGGTTTTGGCATCTTGTTTTGAACTCTTGGACCTGATTAGGACCATTGCAGCTTGATTGACTATGGCCTCAAAACATGCATGCAGCGTTGCAAAGAGACAAAGTCATAATGCGCGTCGCCACCGAGACAAGTGCATACTTGAAGAGTGATGTTAAGAGAGGAAAGTCATATCTATGCTGTCGCAAGCCTTCAGGCAGCAACATTATTTACATGTTTTGCAAGAATTTAGAGCATTCTTGATCTGCTGATACAAAACAGTCACTTGGTTCTGTGCGAGTGCTTGGTGAGAATGAATGTTTGACCAAAAACAATCCCTGAACTCAAAGCACTTTTCAAGAGTCAGTTTGTTACAAACCAAACAAAAATGACCAGAAAGTAAAAACTAAAACTAGGACACAAGAACTAGAAGTTTGGTAAAGCAAATGAAATCCATGATTCGTTGTGGGCAGGAATGATATTGTAACACAAGGCCATGTTATTTCTGAAGGCTTTCTTCGCTTAACAAATAAATCTTCATTTAAAGTCAGCTTACTTTTATAGATCCAAATCATCGTTGTCTGATATCAACATTTGTTAATTATTATGCATAAAGAAAATAAAAAACCAGAGGAAATGCAAATACTATTCAAGTGCTTTTTACATGCGTCGCAGTAAAACAGATGAGACAAGGCATTTTTGCATACACAAAGGTTGCCGAGTGCGTCACCATCCACTGTGAGGACAATGTGGAGAGCACTTTGACAAAGTAGGATGACAAATTAGTTTGTGGATAAACTCCATCCACAAGAACGCCAATAGTCAAGTGTTCTTGTTGAGCAATAGATGTGAATGAGCTTTTCAATCTGTTCTTGTCAAGCTGGAGTTAAACACATTTACATGTTGGCAGAGATATCAGCTTGTTAAGGGCACAATAATAACAAATCAAGGCACCCAGGACACCTGCTAATCTCCTCACACACCCATCAGTGTAAAACCTAATCTCTTAGAAAAAGGTGTATACAAGGTCTTTGTGTTTTTTTTTATAAGATATGCCTCTAGACTTACTTATGCTTGAGATGAGTTATGAATTTTGCAGGTTGAACTGTTTAAATAATTGTTTTCAAAGTTGGGGTCAGAGATCAAAAAGTGTGGAGAAACTAAATAAAAGAAAACATGATGGTGCTATGAAACAGTAATTATGAGTAAACTAATGTCGCTGTTTGCATTGCTATTAAAGTGCAGTTTAGTTGCTTTCTGGTAATTCTTGTTCATTAGATTATTGGTTGGGAGTCATGAGTTCCTTCCACTGTTATTTGGAGGGACAGAAGATGAAAAGTTTGATAACTAAGGATTGTTCAAATCATCCCCATAAGCAAAGTTAAAGGGAGACCCAAGAGATGGAAGAGCAAAACAACTAAACACCAAACATGACGTCAGCTCAGCGTCAGCGTCTGGGAAGCAATAAAGCTGAACAGCGTATACCCATCGCGTAGCATCTGAGGGACGGTCATTTGAGAAGACGCTTCCCACGTTCCCTGACCTGCAAACTTTGGGACCATGGCGACAGTGATACAGAGTCCGAAAACAGCACGAGGCAGCGAAAGATCTGGCCAAGAATATCAAACAAGAACTGCACCATGTTTGACATCTGATCTGCGCCTAACTAGAGGAGAGTTTTTTACCAACAATCTGGTATAAAACAGCACTTGGAAAAGATGCAGTGGCATTATAACCAGAATCTGAGAGAATTAAATGCAAACAGCTTCTGAGCAAATCAGCTTATTCATATCAGGTTCTGGCAGAAAATGGAAAAATTTGAAGAGACATAAACCAACACAGCCAGGTTAAACAAAAGAAAAGGACTGATTTGACAATTTTCTGAAATTTGGTTTGTCAGAAAGTTCTGGAATAAATTCCACCATCTTCCGAAACCTTTCTTGGGTTTTTGGCTTGCAGGTACTTCATAAACAACTTCCAAACAAAGTCGAAAGATCCTGTAAATTGTCTAAACCAATCCATAAACTGCTGCTTCACACAGTGTTTAGCTGACAACCTGACAAGCCCACTTCTTTGAGCTGCAGAGTTTGAAACCAAGGGAACATCATTTAACAGCTAGAGCTATAAAAAAGATCCACAACAAACTTTTTATTTTAGTTTTTACTGCTATATTCAGCACTTGATCTTTAAATCTTTAAAGGGGACAAATGCAAACTTTTAAATTTGACTATTTTATGTACTTGGAGTCTGTAAATGTCCAAAAATGTTTAATCTGGTTTCTCTAGATTACGTTTTAATATTCAGATGCTGTTTGAGTCACATTTTTCAATCTGTTGAGTTGTCTCTATTTTCTATAACATTTTATTCTCAATTACGTCACAGTGGTTTCTATACAACCGCAAAACAAAATCATGGAGATTCCGGTTCACAATCCAGCAAATACGCCACTTTTTTTCCCCGTGCTGTATCTTTGGAGTTGACTTCTGAGTATATTGACCCATACTAGTCATTACACCGTCCCTCAGGAGCAGAACCTCTTCTGGGTGCCTGTTTAATTGAGTTTTTTCATGGAAACGAACATACATCAGCGGAGAAAGTCCTCTATGTTAATGCGAAGCTCTTTAGGAGCGCGGTGCTAATGCAGTCTCGGCCACAAAGAAGGATTAGTTCATTTACTTGGTCTGTCTCAGGTATCAGTTCCTTCTGTCTAAAGAAATGGCAGACACAGCTACGAGCAAAGCTGCAGAAAAGGCTAAAGTAATCCCAAGCTTTATGACAGATGTGTTGATACAACTTATTGCCTGTTGTTTTAATAGCACAGCATCATACTTTTGGGTTTATGTTTATGCTGTATGCTCACCTTTAGTCTTGTATAAAAGATGCTTTTAAAGAATATTTATTGTCAATATTGAGCTAGAAGGATTTTTTGGTGAAGATCCTTACATACAAATGAAATACAATTTGGCAAAGAATAAGCATCGGTGCTAATGTGATACTTATAGGTGTAAAAGTCTTTAGGAAGAACGTGTTTACTGCCCTGTAGTTTGTTTTAAAATATTGTCAGAAGTAGGATTACAGCTCATATTTCTACTGTGAATTACTTAAGCTTTTTCTGGTATAGTTGAAGCATTTACATGCTTCATGTTGCCTATGAGGATAAAACCCGCAGTTGGCATCTTTTTCTTTCATTCTCCTCTTGCTCTCTGTCAGACTTTGGCTCGGCTGAACTGAAAAATGCTCTGTTGTTGACAGCTTTTACTAGATTGTTTTGATTATTTTTTCGTTGTTTCTGTGTCGCTGGGTCGTCATATCTACTCTATTAAAATACAAATATGTTGAAGCTTCTCTTCTTGATATAAAAATACAACAAATAAATGCCTGAGATGCTAAATTGACTACAAATTCAGACCAAAGCTCTGCAGTTCCACTTAAAGACCAGAACTGAATGATTTCAATCGGGAAAGGAAGGATCTGAAAGCAGGATATGTGTTCTTCGATGAATGGCCAACTCTGTTGTGTTTTTCTCCATCCTTTCTAAAGCAGGCAGTATTAGGAAGCCACACAAAGGTTTATCACTGTGTTAAAGGATTGAGCAACAGTAGGTAGATTATTCTGAGGGAAAATGAAAAAAAAAAAAAAACACCAACAACTTACATGAACTTTAAGGACAGGATGATTAAAAAAAGAAAATAAAAATGCGTACAAACATGATGAACCAATGGCAGGGAGTCAGGATGACGCATGCCCTTAATACACCCTCCAAATAGACAGCTTTAGCAAAGATGCCATATTTGTTCATCACTTCACAGCCCATTGCCTCTCAAAGTAAAGATTCTTTGGCAGATTTTCTTTCTGATCTTTTCAACTTTTCATCCTTTTTGGTGGAACCTGTCGAATCTGTCAAAGATTTCAATCCTCTTTATATAACAAAACAAGAAACACATTCCTCTGACCATAACTCCTTCCACTGAGCTGTAAATCATCCCTAATCTTCAGATTAAAACAGCGGGAAACCTCTGCGGTGTAATTATCTTCCTAAATATGTTTAGAAAATAGAAAGTGGTTTTTTAAAGGGTGTAACTGTTACATGGTTTACCAAAATAAGCTGGGAGACACTCATAATTTTGACTAATTTCTCAAGCTGGAAGCCCCGAGGGAGCAAAAATAAGAACGATATGGCTTTTTATGGTACATCTCATCGGCCGGCGGCATGCAGCTGAAGCATATGGTGAGAGACCGAAGGCCAGGTCCAACGAAGCACCTGTGAGTTGTGTCGCTGTGGCAATAGTAACAAGCAAGCTAGGAGGACCTTGTTGTGGTGAAAGCTGGATCTCTACCTCACCAATGTTATGCTTTAAGAATCAAAGGCCATGGCCTGTTCCTGACACCTCCCTGTGGGAGCTTTAACATGCTGCGCTGATTATGTGCATACTGGAAAATCTACAAAGGTCACAGGTTAAAACAGCTGTTCCTCCCCTGGAGATTTTCCACCTTACCTTCAGGGTTCCTGCTCATTTTCTATTTGAAATACCAGACTTTTCCAGACTTACCTGCCCAAATATCAGTCAACTTCACAGCCGTTATTTTAATCAAAACACACATTTTAGGTTGATTTTCACACTTTTTAGAGTATAATAAAAAATAGAAATAACAAAAAATGACTTGCATTTATAACCTTTTCCTAACTGGCTTCACATTACGTATCTGGTTCATGATAATGTATCCTCAGTTACGGTTATGGAGTTCAGTTCAGTTCTGTATACCGTTCTCCCTAACACAGGTTTGACTGAGTTAGTGGTGTGGATTATCCATGCAGATCATTTAAATCATCAGTGTATCACTAGAATGATTATCATTTTAGAAGAGGGAGTGAGCTATTTTTGATTTTCACAGTTAGTGAGAAATGTCTGTGCATTCCCTTCAAAAGTAAGAATTTGGACTTTATTGTAAATGTTCAAGTTTATTTTTCTGACTGATTATTAAAACATTTGGACTTCCACTTATAAATTCATAATCAGCATTAATGTGATTAAATTAAGTTGTGATAAAATTGTCAATATTTCCAATGTTGTCAAGCATTAAAAGCAAAATTTTTTTCTGGCTTTATTCAATTTATTTTTAAAAAGTCAGATTTGTATGTTTTAAAACATTAAGAAGACTCTAAAATCTTCTAACATTCTATTTTCATAGCAAAGGTGCACGGATAATATTTAAATTAACACATAACAAATCTAAACAAAGCGAGTCGCAAGTACTTGTGAAAAGACTTTAGCAACATTTTCTCATACGGAACGAAAAAATTAATCTTTAATCTGAAGATGGTGAGGGAAAAAAAATTATTTACGTAAAGTTAACTGAAATCTGTTTTAGACCAATAACCTGAAATAAGTGATTTTTACCAATTTTCTAAAGAGTGACCTCCTGCAGTCACAGGGCAGCAAATATCTAATCCGTGGCAGAAATTACCTCTGAATCTGAAGCAACTTGATTGCTAAACCACATTGAAGTAGCTTTGTGAACTATTAAGCTAAGCTAACCTAAGCTAACACTAGCATGGATGATGAGGGGAAGCGGAGAAAAAGACTTCGTGGCACATGACAGAAATATCCACTGAAACATATGTTAGCAAAACACCATTCATATCACAATTGTTGTGCTTTAATTCAAAGACTGTTTTCATTATTTCATCTCTGTATCTTTATACACCATGTGCTTACTCTGATCCACTTATCCTTAAAGAGACATCCCCAAAAACCTCCAGCTCGGACTAAATAAATGGCTCCTCTGTAGTTGACCAGATTTCTATTTAAAATCTTGCTTTAAGTAGAGTTCTTGACACCCTGCCTCAAAAAGTTTCCATGGGTGTTTGTATGAGAAACAGACCCACAGCACATCATTTGGTGATTTTTCTCCAATTCCTCCTTTGTTTCTTTGCAGCCACACCTGTATCTGTTGCCAAAAACTGATTCTTGTTTTTTGCTTGCGGGATGACACAATTCAATGCAGTTGTCTAATGCTAACGAAGACGACACCATGCACATTTTGCCAACATGGGGCATATTGATGAAGGACAATAAACTAAAGTCGATTTTCTACTTATGCATTATTGTTTTTAAGGAGTTTCCTTACCCTGTAATAGGCTGTGGACAATGGCAGCAGGGCAGCAGCTACTGTAAACTCCTCGGAGGTAGAGCAGTCCTGCAGGACAGACGAAAGGCAATGGGAGACAATACAGGAGAGGTGTTAAAAACTCTTTACGTTTTTCATCATTGAAGCTGCAAACTTTGAAGCACACAGATTAGACAGACGGTGGCTAGAGAGCAATCAGTTCTGTTTAACCTAAAAGGATAAAACACCATATCCCTGGACCAGACCAGTCCAAGTGGATAATAACTAATAACCTGCTGTAAATTAGCATCATGGAGATATGATTTAGGGTGAAACCTGATGTGCAACCAATCCATCTTCACAGAGTATGTTATATAAAGTCTGGGCGATCCTCAGAGAAAGGCGCGCCAAAACTCTCACTCTGGTCTGTTCCATTATTAGGCCATGTGCTTTCAATAGACTTATATAATCCCCTCCTTGACACAATTGTAAGAACTATTTTTTTTTTTTGTCAGATTATTGACAATGTCAGAGTTAACATTCTTACACCAGATCGTCATATGAGCCTAATTCAAATAAATGACAAGATGTTGCATGAAATCCAAATATTTTGTCCATTAAATTATCCAGGACATCAATCAAGCTCCAACAATTACAAAGAGAACTTTTACTATTTATAAAGAAGACGTGCTTGTTCAAGACAAAGGTATTTAGATAAATAGTGAGTTAGGGGACTTGAAGAAGGGAGGATTAGGGGCCCAAACTAAAGTTTTTGTATAGAGAGCACATAAGATGGAGAAAAATGGGAGAAAATATGTATGTTGGGTTTTAAAGTGCTTCACTAACAGGGCATTGGTTATTATCTCTGCTGAGATGTGTTGGTATATATTTGCTGAAAAGAAATAGTCAGAGGAAGCTTGATTTAAGACCCCTGGCAAACAGCAACTCTTTTTCTGACCTGCCGCCATACCTCCTGACCCCCAGCATGTCTTTGCAGAAAGCATAAGCTATCATCTAAAGTAATGTCCACATTTTCTCTTCACTTCTTTTGAATGCAAACTTTCACAAGTATTAACAGCCGCAGTTTCCAAATACTGTGAGATAAAATTAGGAGATTTAATCAAAGAAAGGCTGTCTATTATAACCATTATAACTGTTCCCTATGATACAATGTAACAAAGAAGAAGATCTAAAAAACATGAAAGCCTGGGGAACATAGTTTCTGTTTTAGTTGTCGCAAGTTTTTTTCTTATTTGGGTTGCGGTGAAATGTTCCAGCTTGTTGGAGCGGCACCAAGGCTTTGTTTACCAGCATCCCTAACAAAGCCACAGGTCACAGGAGTTCATGGACCACGGTCAAACAGAACAACAAGTGCAACAAGAAAGAGACAAAAAAAAAAGTGTGAATACTTAACAAACTACTGACATTCCCCACAAAACAAAAGCCTGATGAAACAGAAACCGAAAGGGACAGTTTTAGCATTGAAAATGGCCTCTGCGGTGCTAAAAATAATGACGTCACAATGTTTCTTAAAAAAACTCAAAACATGATCCATTTAACAGTTAAAAAAGGATCTCAGTTATTTCTTATAGACAATTAAATAGACCCTGTCTTGCATTATGAAGTAGGCTGTAAGATCTCAGTTCTAAATGGAAAAACATGGCAGAAAAACTTATGGTTTGTGAATACACTACTCAAAAAGATGAAAGAAACACTTTGTAATCAGAGTATAGCATCAAGTTAATCAAACTTTTGGGATATTGATTTGGTCAGGTAAGTAGCAGAGGGGGTTGTTAATCAGTTTCAGCTGCTTTGGTGTTAAT